>VDFB02013716.1:0-14778 GCA_007258455.2 Sequoia sempervirens | reverse complement strand
GAACTTTGGGAATTTCAACTTCTGACGCTATTTGCCGGAACTGTAGGTCTCGGAATGCTTCGCTGGATAGCTCATTGGATAGCCAGACCAATTCTGAAGAGATTGACTATATGTATGAGCATTTTCAACAAGATTTTGACCTTCAAAAAGAAGGGCGCCCTTGGGTTATAGTTGCGCTTTCTTGCTTTTCCTCTGAGAAATCTTCATAATTTAACCATAAAAACATCATCTTGATCACTGAAATGACCATGTACAATGTGAAATGCTGTCGTGAGATGCTCCTCCATCGTGAAAAGCTCCATTCTCGAAGCCCGCTTCAGTTCGACAATTAAACCTACTTTGGACTCAAAACATTGACAAAACTCCATGCTTGATATTGCCCAAAAACTGTATTTGACATCATTTTAGCAAGGTTTAGACTATTTTAAGCAAAATGCCTTGATGAAGCAAAAAATCTGGTTTGGGTACAACACTTACAAAGGTTGATTTATAAGTAAAGGCAAATGGGGTAACGTACAACTAAAATGAATATCAAATAATAATACTTTCTACAAAAATAATTGTCTATCGCAAGCAAAGAAATAATGGAACAATATATGTTTTTTTTTTCGTTCTTTTTATAAACTTACTAACCACTTATAGCAAAGTAGGACGGTGTATGCACTCCAAGCTCTCTGGAATGAATGAAAACCTTATATTGCCTGGTTATTTGAACCCATAATTGTTTCCTTATATTGGGAGAAAAAAAGGCTAATAATTAGATGTAATCTTCACCACTCTTCACACCAACTTCGTCTCACTCTGGTTCTCTATTACTCCACTCGAAATTTATCCACCACCATCTCAAATGCCCACTCAAGACAATAGAACTCATGGCTTTGCTCAAGGGAACTAGAGACAATCAAATCCCTTCTCCCAATAACCAGCTTGAAACTACTACTCTAGGTCTAGGTACCCACGTGCCCAATCTCAATGACACATTCAGTATATGCTTTTTCTACCAACATAACCAGTTCCAAATCAGAAACTCTAGAACAAGTTCTCATTGACCAAAATATTCTGCAAATATCCCTATCAATGAACCCACCCTATCGATGTAAGAGCTAGTTGTATATTGTCAAAGACGTAACTTGTAATGTGGGTTGAGGGTTTATCATACACCAAGTCTCATCTAAATGATCATCAAGAGATATAACATTTGATTTGAGATACCACAATAGAGATACTCAAAAGAGTGATTTGTTCCTCAAGGAATATTGTTTGGTGTAACCTTACCTTAGGGGTGTTCTTCCATATAGGAAATATTGAATATTTGGGTACAACAAACCCACCTTAAATCTATTGTTATGTCGTATGATCTTGGCTATAATTTGCACATTGTTGGTGTAACGTTGCCCAAGAGGCTTCTATATTCAGCAGATCGAATATTCAAGTGTGCTAGTAAAGACCCTACATCTCATGTGATTTTGGTTGCATTTCTGTCCTTTCTATTCTCAAAGTTTTGGATCCTAAATGTAGAAATGTAAACCATCCTTCACCCCTTTAGGCCAGATTGGAGAAAAATCCCTCGTTTCCAACTCAGAATTGGTTTCACTGATCTAGGTGGCAAACCATTTATCTCCTCCATGAGTAGATTAAGCAACACAAATTTTGGCTACATATATTGTGCCTAGTTTTCAGAATAAATCTACAAGGTTGAAAGTTGCAGATGAAGCAACCCCCCATTAGATATTAATGACAATAAATGAGATACAAGTAAAAATAACAATAGAGTGCAAAGATAAAGTCAAAAACAAGATGAACGATTATTTAATGGCTCTGCCCCTGCAGGATGGAGATTTGTCTAAACCTTATCAGTCAATTGGCATTTTGATGATGGTCAAATATTTTTAAGTGACTTTAAATTTACACCATGCACAAATAAAGGAAATAATATGTAGAGGATAATTTCTATCAAAAGGGAAACTGAAGTGATACAAAAATAATATGTGTGGAAGGCGGCTGCAAGTTATGACTATAACATAAGAAATGTGGTGCTAACCATTTTAATGCTGTTTCATTATTGGACCAGCATCAGAGTATTTTATGTATAGTCAAAATGTGATGTTCAGTGTAAGTTTGTACACAATGAGTTTCTCATATTTTATGCAATTGTTAAATTTTATTCAGTTGAAATTAATTTCATCCATACTCAACCAACACAACCAAAATCTTAAAAATTTTACTCGGTTAAAATTTAAAGTCTACTGCCTAGAAACTGTCTTTGATAAATCCAACATTATTCATGCAGCATGTCTGTGCATAGCTACATATTGGAGTTCACATATAACATATACTTAAGATCAGTTTGAAGAAAGAAAACTATACATTTGAAAAGATGATATACAAATAATGGGGATGATACCAATTTGTTATCTTGCATGAAAATTAGGGACAGTTCAATCATACAGCTAGAAAAGAATCATATCACAATCTATGCATCAACTCAGACAATATGGGATCCAAATATCATCCACCATTCATATGAAACCTAAAACATTAGCTGCAAGCCCTTGGTGTAGGCCCTCAAAATAGGTTTCTTACATGTTTGTAAAGAGATTGTATGTCTGCCGTGGAACTTGACTGTACTCACCTACAGACAAAAGAGTCAAATTAGTTACATTAGTCAAATTTTCAACAGAGAAATCCCTACTAAACCAAAACAATTTAATGTAAAAGAAGGTTTTGTTTTGAAAGCTTGGATTTTAAAATTTTCAAGTACAAATCTTGATTATGCTGAATGAAATGCTTAAGATAATCTATTATAGAAAGTGAATGGGATTAAAAAGGGGCCAAATCGTAAGGTGCTTTACTAAATATTCTTCATTGATTAAACATTTTAATGTCTGAGTAGCTATCACTAAAGAAAATGCTTAATCAATGTGAATTTACCATACAACCTCCACTATGGAGACAATGTCTTCCTTGGACCACAACTGAATATCATTGTGCTGAATTTCATGAATGAAAGGTTGCTATTAACAAAAAGAACCTAATTAGTCTCAAAGAAGAACCTATTCAAAATGCATTAATAAAAAGAGAAGAAGAGCTCTTTACAAGCCTAAAATGACAAGTTCTTGACTGCCCCATAGGACATCATTGAAGAACCGTAATAACCAAGAAATGATTGCTGTCCACTATGAAGAATACAAAAGGCATTTATTTTGGAATAAAGAGAGATCACAAAGAAATAGGCAGAGGAACAAAGAAAGATTGCAAAGGAACAACCATACTCCTCTCCAAGAAGAGTAGCCATAATTTTGGCATGTTTGCTCGTGTCTATGCATTTTAGGGAAGCATGACTTGAAAGAGTAATTCTTTAAACCTAAAAACAAAATAGTATTATTTCTTCACAAATAAGATGGTACATAAAATTTTGCAACTCATGATCAGCAATATGGATTTTTTTGTCAGTTGTAGGAAGCTGTTCAACATTGCTAGCTCACCCTTTCAAAAGACATCATAAGAATGCACTGCTAGCTTGAGTGAGGCGAAGACTAGTATTGAAGCAAAGCTATAAGAAATTAGTGAGTCAGAACTACTCCAACTGTTATATCCCAAATTGTGAAGTTACTATTTACCATTATTACATAGGGTAAATGTGAATGTAACGTGAATTCTGGAGATGAATTAATGATGCTTGTACCTTGTTTTCAATATGAATGTTATCTCATTTGATGTTATCTTAGTTGATGTTATTCATGGTGATATATTGCATAAATCAGAATAGATGGTAATTGAATTATGAATATTCTAACTTAGGAAATGTTTATATATATACTGCTTATTGTTGTGAACAATTGACTGCAAAGGCATGTGCTCGTGATGCAGGTATATGAACCATTGCTCCAAGGGGAGGGGAAGTATCACTCGGGAGAGGAGCTTGGTCAGGTAACCGGTAAAATAAACTATCTGAGCATACACACACGTCACCTTAGATTGAGTGATCTAAGTCAGTTTGTGTGGGTAAGTCATCCGTAGCTTGTATGTTTGCATTAGGAGTCTGGTCTACTTTTGTATACATTTAAGAGTGATGTTTATCTGTATATATGTCTTGTTGTATTACAATCATTATGATGGTAACATAAATGAATGTAAGTGAATAGGGAGAAGACACATATACAATATATAGTATATACACGTATCCATATGTATATACATATCGATACAGGCATATGATTGACAGATGGATATGCTCATACGGATGCATCGATATGGTATACCTACACATACATGTACATAGAGGTATATATAGATATATAAATGTATATATGCATATAATATGTGGATATTAATAATATTATATTATTATTGCCTGACAATTTACATATATATATATATTGGATATGCTAACTGGCTTACGATATGTTTATAGTGTGATATATATATATATATATATATATTGGATATGCTAACTAGCTTACGATATGTTTACAGTGTGATATATATACCCTGTCTGTTTGGTCCCTACTAATAAATATATATATATATAATATATATATTTAATATTTAATCTCATGGATGAAATCAAATTATTTCCACATTGATTTGATATTAAACTTTAACTATGGAAATCAAGTTAAATTATACCTAGCTGAATATTAAGTCATCAACCATTTGGGAATCGAATGATTCGAAATATTTATCTTTGGAAAAAGGAAATTAAAATACATCATTCTTCAATATGATGAGAATCGAAATATTTCTTGTACTATCTTTTGAACTTTGAACAAAATGGAATTAACGGCATAAGGAAATCGCGCACCCAGCTTCATGCGCACAGAACACAGAGGCGATGACCAAGTCGTTGGAAAATCCAACACAATTGTAAGTCTGTCATTTGAGCCAAAATAATAGGCTATGTGGGCATTAAACACCAATGGACTTTTTCACTGTGAACATTCTACCCGCCAGATTATGAAATTGGCGCCACATCTAGAAAAGAAATCTATAGGTGTGAATTCTATAAAATTTACCATGTGCAATGGAAATAGTCTCCAATCTGCTGTCAATCATTGGAAGTCGACTCACCTCATTGAAACTGAGTATGGGATTGAAATTACGCCACATAGTGGGTTGATTATTTCTCATTACAGTGGTGGCAAACCACATGCCATCTAAAGAGGAAATTGTTGGGTTGAGGGTCCTATAAATAGTCGCCCATTCTTCATTGTTTCATTCATTCTTTGTGGCTCAATCATTTTGGACGCATTCACTCATTTTCTGATTGCATTCATTCTCTGAGAAGTAAATTGAGTTCATAATTCCATATTTATACTTCTAAGTTTCATATATTTTACCAGTTGTACAAAATAACAGCTTACCATCATTTCTGAGTGACAAATTGAGAAGGCGTATTATACCAGAATATATGCCAGTTGATAAATTACCCCTGTGTAATTACCAGTCCTGTATACTTGAATCTGTGTGAGGAAAAGAGAATTCTTGAGAGGGAGTTGACATATACCTGAGATACTGGAATTGTTGTGTCATCAACATTCTATTGGAATAAGCGTCTATAGGCATGGTATATTCTTCTACTATTCTTTTTACAAAGATACCATGCTGTTTGAAAAGAATTTTTTGTTTGTGCAAAGGAAGGATAAATGTTGTCTTTGTGGAAAAGGAAAATGAAGCAATTCTAGATATGTTTGATAATCTCCTGTGCAGAATATTGGATATTGGGTTAGGTTGATCAAGTCTTGTGCCATCAGTTATTTATTTTGAAATTTGGTGTTCCTCGCCGGGAATTTTGATATGGGAGTTTGTGCCTTGGAATGATTGTTTGAGATAAGTCTCAGGATGATGCTATCAGGATATACTTAGTTAGTGAGGTTATTACCTCAGTAAAATTACTAGTATGTTTGCTCCCAGGATGTTGAGCTATCAGTGAGATGCCCTTGGCTGAATTAGTATGTTGTAGGTTAGTCTAGGATGACAAATTATCTAATGAAGGACCACACCTATGCGTAGTGTAAGATAGCCCTAAGTCAAATCAGCCCTAAGTAGTATATATGATAGATGACTTCATTCGAAGTACTAAATGAGAATACTTTGGCCAAAGTAGAGCAATGTACAACATCCACTTAGACTATGTGATACTTGAGACTACACTATCAATTCACCGTGATCCTTTCTGCATGCTAGTTCGGGATTGTGAAATAGCAAGTTCTAGTTATGCAAGACACAGCACTATGCTCAGTTGGTTGTCATTATCAGATACTCTACCAATCTCTTCGTTCGAAGGGAAGGCCATCTATCAAATGATAGATGTGCGGGAGACTGCATTAAGAGTTTGTGGTTGGCGGAAAAGCACCCGAGTGATGCTTCTCCTCCACAGCAGGCGACAGATGACACCAAGATTTGAAAGGAATGGAACTTGGACCTGTTGATGTGCATTTTATGACACACCGAACACTCTAGAATAAAGAGTCCAAAGATGTTTTATCCTCTCTTGAAAAACTACCTCATTTGCTAAGATTGCAAGAAAGATCATACGGCAATTCCAATGCTTCTTAAGTCGGGTGTGGATAAGCTCAATGGGCGTTATGATATGCTAGTGACACAAAGGGACCTATGTTAGCAAATTACTCAAAAGTAAGGACTTAGGTGGATTTGAATGCTCTATTATTATTATTTTTTGGGATTTTTCAATTTTGAGATTCTAAAAAAAAAAAAAGGATGGGGGTTTAGAAGTCCTATACTATTCCTATGAAATCAAGAGACGGTGAGATTAGGTGAAACTAAGGAACAATACTTTGTTTCACCACGATAACGACAACTACACAAAGCAAATGCAATCTTCTAGGATTTGTGCTTAAGATTTCTTTACCATGAATGATACCATCAAGAGAACAATATTATTCAAAGTAAGTATTGAAGCATCCACATTATAAGCTCAGTCTAACTTTACGCATTGAATGAAAATCATCCCTTCAAAGAAAGTATGAGCGAATGTAATGACCCTACTCAAATCTGACCTCCAAATGCTGATTGGAGGCTCAAGAAATTTCGTCAAACACTTTGCATACAAGGGTCATATGACTGATATAAAATTTCAGATTGCTTTTATGGCTCTTATCTCCACTCAACATCAATAAGAATGTTTGCAAATGACTCTAAATTGACTAAACAATGTCCTAGCATGAATGTGCAACTTATTTTGACAATATTTTATATGAATCTAAAAACATGAAATGATCACCTCGGTAACATTCTTTAACAAAAGTTGGTATACCCAAAACCTCTTTCATGAATACAAATGATATTGGAATTACTTCGAAATCAAGTTTAAAATAGGACTCAGCGATCTTCGGCGGACCAAAAATTTAAAAACTTTCGGGACTCGGCCAAAAACTCGAAACTAATGACATGGCCAGGCCTATGAGCATTGCATTTTTAATTAAAATTAAAAAGTTAAATCATAACTCTTAATCATTTGGAAAATAAAAGTTTTAACTCTGTGATTTAATATTTAATAATAAACTTTTAATTGTTGTGGTTTCGTCAATTAATTGTTCATTTGTCTTCAATTTAAATAAGCAACTTATATAATATATTAATTATTTTTTACAAATATATTAAATAAATTATAAGTTTAGGAAATAAAATAAAATATTTTTTTTCAAATTTTCAAATACTTAAATCATAAATCAAAAATAATATATTAATTTTTTTTCCAAATATTCTTAACTCTTATATAATATATTAATTATATTTTAAAAATATATTAAATTACTAGTTTTGGAAATAAAATAAATTAAAAAATTTCAATTTTCCAAATGGTAAATGATATATCTTGTATAATATATTAATTTTTCTTTTACAAATATTCTTAAAATCTTTTGAATTTTTAATATTTAAATTTCAAACTTTAGTATTTAGTATTTACAGATCAATAAATTAAAAAAAAAACAATAAACATGCGCTTGAAATACGGTAAAAAATAATTAATTGTTATGTTTTATTGTTATGTTTTATTTAATTTTTAAGATGTAGTAGTTTACCTTTTTATAAATTTATTCAATCGAGTATATGAGTTTACTTAGAAAAATCAATAAATTTTAAAAAAAATTAATTAAAAAAAATGAAATGTGCCAAAAATCAATCGATCTGGAGTTTAATTTTTTGCAGAATCGATCATGGTGTTTACAGTTTACGATTTTCTCTAGAAATGAAGTTGCGTATTTTTAAAAACCCTGCGTTATTTTCTTCCGTGGCCGTGTTTTTTTTCTCTGCCCTCGTCTCTCATCGCGCCCTCGTCTCCCGTCGATTTTCTTCTGCATCTGAATAATATGAGTTTGCAAGTGACGGCGAACGCTTTATCATTATTTTTATGCTAAAAAATTTAGGGCAAACAAAAATAAAATCGATACCTTATTTTTTAACCGCGTTTTTCTCTGCCAGTCGCGATTTTCTGCGTTTTTTTCATGAATAAATTCGTAGTGGTTGCCTTTAAATTTGGTTCAGTGACGTTACTCGGCCGGTACATTTGAGCGATTGCTACTTTGGTATTCTTGAGTTTTGTGATTTTTTCAACTATGGCTCAAAATTGACTGACAGCTTACTTTCCTTATGGTGCATTTAGTTTCTAATACAATACTCATGAAATATATTGAGACTCTTTGGCAATTACGCTGATTTACAAAATATGATAATCTTGGTGAAAATTACTGCACCCTACGGTTTGCAAGTGGAAGCACACTGTATATGGGTATGAACTACTAATAGTGGAACCTGATTGAATGTTGAAGCCCTTGATGATAGATGAAGTAGCAATCAAATTCCAAGCAAAATGAACTCCTCTTAGGCCCAATCGATGCTTTCACCCAGCTGCCCCTGTTCTTGCCTGGCAATACTTTAGATAAATAAATGCAGCAATTAAACTCCACCTCTTGGCACTTGAAATGATTGGTAGGACCAAAGGATTAGAATGCATCAATGCCCAGAACCATAGGAGGCTTCTATGATGAGATATGAACAAAAATGTCTTGCCAATGGCGCCCTTGCTGTAGTATATCAGACCATTGCAACTTTAAAATCAAACCCTTAGCACAATGCAAAACTC
This sequence comes from Sequoia sempervirens, assembly GCA_007258455.2. Taxonomy (NCBI): domain Eukaryota; kingdom Viridiplantae; phylum Streptophyta; class Pinopsida; order Cupressales; family Cupressaceae; genus Sequoia; species Sequoia sempervirens. The sequence goes on along the minus strand of VDFB02013716.1, from coordinate 5,672 downwards.
CTCCAAAATGCATGAAACATCATCTCCATTCACCATAGAATGTAATGCTACAACCTTCTTGGAGGATCGATGCCAAATGAAGGAGATCTATACAAAATCGTGGCACTAATATGCAGACTAAGATGACTGTAATAATTTATCAGAATTCTGGAAATGACTGAATGAATGCAAATTGACCTCCTCAATGCAAATTTGTTTAAGACTATGAACTCCAAAATGTCTCCAAAGCAAACACCAATTGATATCATACAAAACTTGGCCAAAGGCCACAAAGTTTTAACCAATGAAGCACAAATGAAAGTCTGAAGTAACTTTCTCCCAGTTGCAATAATTGAAGTGATATTTCACACCCTCAAAATTGCTATCAATAAAGAACAATCTACAGAAACCCTAGACTCCACAAGATGAAATGACAAATATCAACATCAACATCAAATCTAGATGATGAGAATGAGGCCCATGATGTTTATTTATACTTTTTCCTCAAGAGGTTGGCCTCCTTCTAGAACTTTTCCAAGTCACCTTCTAGAAGGAATATTATAATATTATTTTATTTTATTATTTTAATATTGCACTTTATAATAATATAAAATATAACCCAACTCCTAAATTGCAATATAACATTATAATATAAAATAAAGGTTTCCATAAATAGAAATATTCATGATGATACTAGGAAAACCTTCATGAAGTCACAAAATAAGCCAACCAATCAACTGGGTATCTGCCAAACGATCCTCTTATCAAGCCCCATTAGCCTACAAGGATCAGGAATAGGCTAATTCCTCCGAACTCCAATGCTCATGAAAAAGGGGACATTACAACGAAAGTTCCACCAATCTATAATATCAATCTATCATTCATCTAACATGCATTCAAATCAAATACTACTTTAATCTACTCTATGTGGAAGAAAAATATGGAACCATGCAACCACTTGACAATAGAAGGATTCAAAGCAACTCATGCAATATGAACTTTTATTCTCAAAGCAGTTATAAGCAACAATTTCATAAATCTCTCTCCCATACAATGAAATGGGAAAACAAGAGTTTATATAGAGTTTTGGAACTGAAATAAACGGCCGAGATTGATTCAAGATCAATGGTAGAGATTAAAAGAAAGTAACCCTGACTAGGGTTTCCCAGAATACAATCAGTGATCAATGAGTAAACAATGAGTGAACTGGCATGAGGAGCTATCTTTGGAGGGGCGCATCCTTATCCTCCCAAGTGGCATTGTACTGGATAAATTTGGAAACTATTGTGCTGACTTCCTCAATCGTGACAAGTGGCAGCGCATTGACCTTGTATTCCAGCATATCCAAATCATCTGAACATTCTACAAAAGCAATTTCCCACTCTGACTCTTGTCATTGGAGGGCATGCCAGATGGACAAGAAGTCAGTTGCCTTGGTCAAATTCTGTTTAAGGATCAGCCTAGTGGTGGCGAAGAAAAATTCTTGAACTCTATGCCTCAGATTTTCAAGCTGCATGTCGTTTACTCGAACAATGTCTTTCTCCAATGCATCTGCAGCCACAAGTAGAATCTTGTTCTGAATTTCCTTCGTCCTTTCCTTAACTCTAACAATATCAGCTTTCATCTTCTCTAAGACTTCATTTTGTGTAATCAATGCCATGTACTAATTGTTGAAATTGTATGTTGTGCCTACTGCAATCACCTTTCTATCAACTAGTTCCTACTTCAAAACTCCTTTCAGCACTTTGAGACAAGGAATGATTCTATCTCGGATATCCTGAGCGTTGTCCCACGCCTTTGCCAAAGCTGCAATTCTCAAAAGCAAAGAGGAATTTTGCCCATATGCCAACATTAGTTTCTATGCAAATACAACCACTTCTTTTTTGTTGATTATCCACTCTTTGGTTTCTTTGGCTGTAGTCTTCTCTTCTTCGAAAGTCTTCTAGGAAGAGTTCATCAATGGAGGAGCTGCTAAGGTGGTTTGATCGAGAGGCTTGGTTAAATGTTGAATATACTCTTTTAGGCGTTCAACCTCTCGTTTGTATTCCTCTCTTTGCTACCTCCTTTTCTAACCTCACTTTGATAGAAGTAACCGAATTATCCAAGTCTTCCACTTCTTGACCTTTCGTGGTTGGGCCTAGGTCGACAATGGTGATGGCATATTCTTGAGGAGTAATATCCTCCCTTGACTTATCAACTGTCGGTACAGTAATTTGTACTGTACGATGGCCAACTTCGTCTCTTTGGATAGTGGAGAATGTTTTGGCAAGATTTCTTATATTAACTACTTCCAGTCTGGCCAAGAAATCGTCCATGTCATCTTCTTCTGGAACTTTTGTTTGTTCTTTTATCTTCAATCTCTCCTTCAGCTAATCAGGGATAGTGGGCTGCTCGGTGTCTTCTTCTTCCTAAATATCTTGTACACCCAGAATCTCTTGAATTCCTTTAAGGGCAGAAATCATTCCTTCTTCAAATTCACTATCTCGAATATCAACTTCATTGTCTGACTCCAGAATCTCTGTGCCTATGGGAGATGGAGGCTCATCATCCTTTGGCTGGACAAGAATGGGAGAAGGAATCCTTATGTCTCCCAATGACTCATCAATGTCTAAAATCTCATTCATGTTCGCAGACACAGCAGAATGAAGAGGCTTTGATCTTTGTTTCTTTCGAGTAGTTTCTTCATTTGCAATCCTTTTTCCTTTTGCCTCCTTCCTTTTCTTGGGATTGGTGCTCTCAATTGGCTCATCACCTTGGGACACACCAGCATTTGAAGAGTAAGATTCTACTTCGCCCATCAAATTGTAAGTCAAAGGCACGCTCTTCCACCGTAGCTCTTTGATCTGTTGGTCTGCCCACCATTGCAAATACTTGACGACTAGTCTCATCAAGGTGGTCAAGTCTGAAAGCTCTGGTTCTAACCATCGCACGGGAAGAAGAGGCTGACTCTCATCAAAACCTAGGTGTATATACTCGCCATCATCTTCAAGTTGATCTGACACACGGAAGAGCTCAGTTGTCCTAATTAAGCTGACCGGCAGTCTGGACCATAATCTTTTTCTAACATAAAATTCATCTACAGCATTGGCCCAGTAGTCTTCCAGGTCTACCTTGTGTTTGTATTTTATTCCATTCACGGCCCTGATGTGATGGTGAGGGTCAAAATTAGCTCTGGACCGTTATGGCGTGAATGGATACCATTGCATCTCTAGCCTGACACCTTCAGCTACCTGTGCCAACAGGCAACATTCTTCCATATTTCCAATAAAGAATGGAAAAGTGATGTCTGCTTTGCTTTTTACTCTTTGGAAATTTTGATATGTTTCTAGCTGCCTAAGAACCTCCAGCAAAATCATTTTGTTGGTGGGATAAATTGGAAACTTGAACGGACATCCAGTGAATCCCTGAATTCTGATGTAAGTGAATCTCGAAAATTGGATATACCAAGATCCGTATTTGTTGAGAAGGCTCTTAGCCTCATGGGTCAGCCTTTGATGTGTTCCTCCTTGCAATATCCTTGTACTAAACATTAGGAATGCATCATGTGCTCTTTTGAAATGAGATTTGGTAGATAGCTACAACTGGGGGTAGCATTCATATGCCTTGAACTCGTTTTCTCCATTGCCTAACACACCTCGGCAAATCAATCCTGAATATCTATAGGCCCTTGCCAATAGATAGATAACATATGAACTCATATAGAAAGATTTAGTCCTCTCCAAATTCATCAGCTGCTCATGGATGTTGTCACTGATCATCCTCGACCAATTGAACATTCTAACGCCTGAGGTGATCTCGTCAATGAAAAAGTACATCCATGTTTCGAATGGTGCGCCTTGAGGGCTGCCCATTATTATGTTCAGTAGCAAAATGATATCTCCGTAGTCTTCTTTGAAGTCTATTTGGCGTAATTTCTTTGGCATCTTCTTTACAAAAGCCCTTGGCTTTTCCAACCATGACTTGTTGATGTTGGTCGCACACTAATCCATCTGATCTTCAAAGAGTCTCCTTGCCTCCTCTTTAGTCTTATATGAAGTCTTGTTGTAGTTGGGAATGTCGAATGCTTCCTAGATGGCAAGCTCTTCGAGATGTGCCAAAATTCTTCCATCAGGCGCAATGATTTGTCTTTCTTGCGGGTTGTAATGTCTAGCACACTCAACCATCAACTCAGCACACTCCACTGTCGGAGGAAATCCAGCTGCTTGAACAATTCCATTCTGCATCATCCGGTGAGCAATTGTTGTTGGCAGGAGTCCGTCTAGTCCATACATTCTCTTCTTGAATTCCTTGAGGTCCACATGTCCAAGGTTTGTATCCATAACGTTCTTCCATTTGGAGTTAATCTTCGATTCTTGTTGAACTCCTTTGCTTGCGAACTTCATCTGCGCCCTTTTCGAAGGTTCTCCAGGAGTGGTCATCAACCTGAGAGAAAAAGGAAAATATATTAATTTTAAAATTTAAATTTTGATTTTCTTTAAATCTTCTTGAAAAATTCTAACTTTCAGCCTACGAAAAATCAAGCTGAAAATAAAACACTTAGTAAATCTTTCGAGAATGAATAAAGGCAGAAGCAGAATAAGGAATTCAATTAAATTTTGATTCTAAATTCTGGAATTATACTCTTGGATGGCAATTCTGCTTGAAACTTTGAGAATTATGTCTATCACTGAAAAAGCAAGCTAGTCCTTTGAAAATTTCGATCTTCAACTCAGAATTTCACTCCTTTCTTCACTCCTCACCTCGAAAAATCACTCAATCTCCAATATTCTATCTCTCAAAAATTATACCTCTCAAAATTTCTATCTCTTGTGACTTGGGGAGAGGTTAACTTTCTTCTCAATCGAACTTGTGAAAATGACTTGTTGAAACTCATTATAAGGTTGAGAAGTTCGATTTATTTTAGCAGTTTCATATTTTATCTCAAGTTCATCGAACTTGGACTTATTTTCTTCTCGTTTATCAAGGCAAGTTTCTAATTTTCCCAATCTTCATCCTTATCCAAAATCTTTAGGTTTTTCCTCTGGAGCTCGAATTTTAGCTTAGTATTGAAGAATAATTAAAGGTTTTATATGTGGGTTTTCAATTTTCCAACCTTTAATATTTTATTCTATCCATGTATTTTTGTTTATTTTGGGCGAATTTTATTTAATTCCATGTATTTTTATCTCTTTTTCCTTCCAAGTTCGGACTTTACTCATCTTTGGACAATCATTTTGGGAGGAAGTCGGACTTTCCCATGTCTTTGCCATTTCACAACTCTTCTCTAGGCACTTCATGCCTTAGAAAAAAATTTGATCATATTGGAGGACGGACTTTCTAGCTTCTTGGACGTTGCTTTAGGCACTTCATGCCTTAGATATTCTCCATTAGACTCAAGGGCGGACTTTGTAGTGCTTTGGACATGCTTCTTCAAGCCAAGTCGGACTATTTCAATGCTTGGACATCATATTTATTAGCCAAGTCAGACTTTGTCATGTCTTTGCCATTCATCTTCTAAGTCGGACTTTGCTAACTTCATGCCATAGTGTCTAGGCGAACTTCATAACTTTCATTCCAAGGCATGGACGGACTTCTTAGCTAGCTTGACATTCTTATCTTTCCTTATGGCGGACTTCCAAGGTTTCTTTCCAAGATGCTTGCAAGGTGGGGCGGACTTTGGAGACTTCTTTCCGTGTTGCTTATTTCCTTATGGC
>VDFB02013715.1:0-47747 GCA_007258455.2 Sequoia sempervirens | reverse complement strand
GAGTTAGAGAGTACTCCAATTATAAGGAGGACATAAAAATCCAAATTTCTATGGGGTACCATGTCCAAACTCAATCCAGTTGGGAAAGGGACTGTTCTATTGCAGAGGGAGAATGGTAAGTTTATTCCCATTCATGATGTGTTGCATATGTCAGGCTTGGGTATGAATCTGATTTCTGTATCCATCCTTTAGGATAAAGGTTACAATGTACTCTTTAGAGGGGTGAATGTGTTAATTAGGCATAAGGATTTGAAATCACCCATAGCTATTAGAATTAGGAGCATTCGAATTTATAGGTTATAGTTTGATACTCATAAGGCACTAATGAGTAGCAGTAATTCTAGAGATCAAGGAGAGCTATGGCATAGGTGGATGGGCCATATACATCATGGAGCACTTAAATTATTTTGTGGGACAGTGATAGGTGTTCTAGAGGTGAGCACAGAGCATGATGATGTATGTAAGGGATGTTTGTTGGGGAAGTTTGTGAAAGTAGTTTTTCCAAGGAGTGACACCCGATCCAAACGTGTTCTTGATCTACTACATTTAGATATATGTGGACCAATGTCAACGAAATCTCTTAGAGGATATGAGTACTTTGTTACTTTTATTGATGATTTCTCTAGCAAGACCAGGATATACTTCTTGAAGACCAAGGATGAGGTTTCTAGTCACTTCCAAGAGTTCAAAGCTCTTGTGGAAAATTCAATAGGCAAGAAGATAAAGGTTCTTCGGTCAGACAATGGAGGTGAGTACAAAGGGAAAGAGTTCCAGGAGTTCTGTACCAGGGAAGGAATCAAGAGAGAGTGGACTATTCCTTACAACCCGCAATAGAATGGGATTATTGAGAGGAAGTATCGGTCTATATTGGAGGTGGCAAGGGATATGTTGTATAAACATGATATGCCACATTACTTATGGTCAGAAACATGCAGTACAACAGTATTACAGAACAAGGTTCCACATAAGGAATTGGGAAAGATGACACAAAAGAAGGCATTCTTAGGAAAGAAGCCAAATGTCAGCCACTTCAGGATATTTGGGAGTTTGGCATATTGTCACATTCTAGGGCCTACACGTTCCAAGTTAGATTAGACTGCAGAGAGAGGGTACTTTATAAGGTACAACAAGACCTCAAAGGCATATCGGATATTTATTCCAGGGGCTAGGAGGATTATAGTTAGGTATGATGTCAAGTTCATGGAGGATAGGGTTTTTAGGAGGTCCAGAGATTTTCCAGCAGATGATCAGAGTGAGCAACCAGTAGAAGCTACAAGGATCATGCAATTGGATCAGGGGTAGAGAAACTCGAATATAGTTACTAGTACAAGCACAGGATCAAGTGTTGAGAGTTCGCAAAGTATGGAGCAACAGATGCAACAAATCCAAAAGATACATCAGGAAGACATGGAGGTTGATACTTCATCCTCTATAGTTGGCACCAGGAACCAACATACACATAGAGATACTCAGGAGTTTTTGGGAGCTCCTAGGATTAGTAAATAACGAAGACAACTAGCTAGGTATAATGACTATATGGCATTAGTTGGTCAATTGGTAGATAATGATCCTTCCAACTATTAGGATGCCACACAATAATAGGTGTTGCAAGATACGATGGTTGAGGAATATACCTCAATAGTGCAAAACAATGTGTGGGAGGTTGTGCCTAGACCAATAGATAGGGCAGTGGTTGGATCACATTGGATCTATAAGATCAAGCATGGTGCAAATGGTAGCATCGAGAAATACAAGGCAAGGTTCGTGGCCAAGGGGTTCTCTCAGAAGGAGTGAATAGACTATGAGGATACATTTTCTCTGGTGGCCAAGTATACTTCTATATGAGATATGATCTCACTTGCAACACAAATGGGATGGAAAATCCATCAAATGGATGTCAAGACAACGTTTCTTAATGGTGAATTGAAAGAGGAGGTATACATAGAACAACCAGAGGGCTTTGTAGCACACAACAGTGAAACCCATGTGTGTAGATTCAAGAGAGCTTTGTATGGACTCAAGTAGGCTCCTAGGGTGTGGTAAGAGTGCATTTATAAATAATTGCAAGGAATGAGCTTTGTGAAGAGTGAAGCGGATGCTAACCTCTAATACTTGGTGGTTGGGGGTGAGGTTCTCATTCTTGTTCTATATGTGGATGACTTTTTTTTAACAAGCTCACTAGAGCTCATAAAGGAATGCAAGAGGGACCTTGCAGCAGAGTTTGAGATGAAGGATTTGGGGCTTATGCACTACTTTCTAGGCATGGAAGTATGGTAGACAAATGGAGAGATTTTCGTTGGACAAGGGAAATATTACATCAAAATATTGAGGAGGTTCGAGATGGAGAATTGTAGAGCCATGTCTACACCTATGATCATGAATTGGAAGAATGTAGACACATCCAGGGAGAAGGTTGTAGACTCCACCTTATACAGGAAGTTGATTAGATCTCTCATATGTATTTGGTCAACACAGTCCAAATATATCCTTTGCAATAAACTCTCTTACTTAGTTCATGGTTGAGCTAAAAAGAGTGCATTGGACAGTGGCAAAGCATGTGTTGTGGTATTTGTGTGGTACAATAAAGTATGGGATCAGATATGCTTGAGGCGATGGTATCAAGTTGATAGGATATACTGATGTAGATTGGGCAGGTAGTACAATGAATGGGAAAAGCACTTTAGGGTGTTGCCTTAGTTTTGGATCAGGAGTTGTCTCTTGGTACAACAAGAAGCAAAAGTCCATGGATTTGAGTTTTGTAGAGGTAGAATACATAGCAACTAGCATGGTGACGTGTGAGGTGATATGGCTTCAAAAGTTGTTGGTGGACTTGTTTGGTCAGAGGGTTGAGACTACAGTGATACACTGCAACAATCAGAGTTGCATCAAATTGTCTAAGAATCTAGTGTTTTATGATAGGTCTAAGCATATAGACATCATGTATCATTTCATCAGGGATTGTGTACAGCGGGGGATTGTTCAGCTATAGTATATACCTACATATCAACAGCTAGCAAACATTTTGACAAAGGCATTGGGGACTTGGCGAAATTCATCTTCTTCAGAGGTAAGTTGGGTGTCATGCAAAACACCTTCCTCGCTAAGAGCGAGTGTTAATTTTTATAGCTTGGACAAGTGTCTCCAAACCCAAGAAAAATTTAATAAATTAATTGATTTTTTTGGAGACTTGTAGAAAGGAGTTAGTTGTCCAGATAATTATTTAATTAATTAATTGATTCCTCTAGATACTTCTAGAATCCAGTTAGTTAGGGTTTGTTAGATTCTAATTAATCTTAGCCATTGATTGAGATTAAATCATGGCCATTGGTTTTCCAATGAGGAGAGTATAAAAGAGGATCAATGGGAATTTGGAGAACACACACTTGAGAAGTATTTGCAGTGATAGCAAATAAATTTGTAGTAATAGAAAATAATTTTGCAATGATAGCAAAGGCATGGTGATAGCATTGGAGTCAGCAGTAGTGGAATTTCAGTAGGAGAAATTGAGGGAAGAATTTCTGGAGAAGAATATTGCCGGAGCTTTGTGAGTAAGAGGCAATCAGTTTATGTATCTCTTAATTTGCTGAAGTTTAATAAAATTCCTCATCTGCAGTACTGGTTTTCCCTTCGGGGTTTTTCCAGGGACACTTTGTCCAAAAATATTGTGTTCATTATTTTGTATATTTTCCTATGATTTTATTTGTGAAGTTGAAATTGTGTTATTTTTCAATATTTGATGTGAATTAATTTTCGACAGTCAAATAATCTAAATTAGATAGGAGATTAATAATCAATAACTGCAATAGAGTTTTTTCATCATGTTGCTTAGACAACATTTTCTTAAATGGTATATATATTTAGTCACCTCATATTCAGGAAACCAACTAAGTTCATGTGATTGCACACCCTCGGTTTCATATCTTTGAACTAGAATACAAGTCTTTTAGATATACAATATCCTAAAGGTGAAAACTCATTATTAAAAATTTGGAAGAAATTTGGTGCCTAGCATAAGCATTTTATTTATTAAAATGGTGATCTTGACCGTTAGGATGGAGTAATATAGATTTGTTACACGAAATTCATCAAAATTATAAACTCTACTATTGAATAGTTAGTGTTAATGATTGATATTCAGACAACTATGTGACTTACACTATTAATGAATGCATATAGTAACGATGTGATAAATATTTATAAATACCAAAAAATTGCATAAGATAATCATTAGTAGAGGATGAATTTTAGTAAACGAATTGGGTATCCATGAGACATTCTTTAGTTTAAATAGTTTCTTTAGTATCTATTAATTTTGTAGATACAAATTGTTGGTTTTAGATAATGATTGACAAAGTTGTCAAAAACATGTGTATTTAACTATCTTGATCTAAGTAGTAAGGTTGAAAAGATTAAGGACCTTGTCAGTCATAGGTAATGATTTGGAAGAAACCCAGTGAGTGCCATCATCTTTAGAGTAATTTGAAACCTAGAGAAGTTATTATAGGATGGCAAAGAAGCCTTAGAAGTAAATGTGTTGTTTAAACATGTGTTGGAATTGAGAATGGCCTCTTTTTAGTTGAAACATTAATTTTGGGTTGTAATAATTAAATAACATTTGAATAATTTTCAAACCAATAGGTTTTCTTGTTGAAAGGTTAACTTGATAGCATCACATATGATTATTTTATTGAGAACTAGAATCTTTAATCATAAGAGAGAAATAGAGTGGTTTTAGAACCATAAGGATTATATTATGGTGAGACAAAAATATGTATATTCATGATCAATAAATGATTTATTCTAGCTGTATGACCTTTCATTAAGTGTATCCTATTATTGAATGTAATAACATAGTGGTTATTAAAACAATGCACTAACAAAGGGTGAATTCAAATTCTTTTTATGAGTTCAAAATTTCCCTTGGTGCATTTTAAATTTAATTTATATTCCTAGAAATATTAACTGGATGCCAACAACATTGTTGCTTGCAAGTTAAAAATTGGTTCTTGTGTAAAGGAAAAGAACAAATCAATATTAAATTGATTGTTAATTGCTCACCTGACTATCCTTGACAAGTAATTAAGGTATGAAGGGTGTAACATTATCATTTCCTAATAGAATATTGGTTTTTTTTGGTACTAAGTACCTGATGTATTTTACTTGAGATGATTATCTAGAATGTCATGTTCTCATTGATTATTATCTTACTGATGCCTGTCATAGTCATTCTTAAAGGACATTAGGAAGAAATCAATAGAAGGATTGTTAAGATGTGTGTGAAGTCTAAGGGAAACTAATCTTAACTTTGTGTTGTGATTGTAATTGATATATTGTATAGTTGCATCCTTAATTCAACAATATCAAAGTAGATCATATGAGTGCTTGATTTTATAAGAATGTGTACACATATTTATAAAGAAATATATGCACCCATAAATAATTACATGTGATACACCTTCTTTATTTATTTATTGTATATTCTTTTATTGTTGAATTCTCTATGTACCCATAAATAGTGAAGGTTGAAATCAATCTATTTGTATGTGTTGGTGAGCATTTCATGACAATGTTGGTATTACATTCATTTCATATGAAAGGATGGTGCTTGATGAAATTTGATGTTTTTTTGTAAAATTATGAGACTAATAATTCAACTTCAATTTGTACCATTAATACATCTTAGTTGTAGTTTATAACTTGAAATCCCATTACTCCAATCAATTTTTCTTTGCTAGTCTTCCTCATGCTAGGTCAATTATTCTTCTTTCAAGAAGAATTTTTGGGAAGTGTATCACTTTGTGGTAGGGTGGAAATTCACTCCAACAATATTCTCTCCCTTGGAATCGATGAAGGGGTTTGAAAGTCAAAGAATCCTGCCAGGAAAGTTCAAGTCTCAATATATTGTGTATTCTTGTACTTGACCATGAGGTCTTATGTAAGGAATACACTCCTTTATGTACACCATAATGTTGGAATTTGTACTTTAAATATCTTGTAATTAAAATTTCTTTAGATAATGTATTTTCATTTTTCTATGTTACTTGAGTAATGCACATGTGTCATATTTTTACATGCTTGGTGGTGTGTAATTTTTGAAGTTACATAAGTTTAATCTATGGAGGTCATTACAAAAAAGGGTGTATTTTTATTTTTGATCCACCTTTCATGAAAAGTAGGGTAATTGTGTATTTTCTAATTAAATTTCATGTAATTTAATTAATAATTTAGATTTTCTTAGTTGGTATTCATTTAAATAGAGAAAATAGATGATAGAAAAGAGTTATTTTCCCGCATCCAAGGGTATGTGTGGGTTCATTGTCTTTCTAATACAAGGATTTATATGAGATGGGTCCCTCTGGATGAGAATTGGCATAAGCTTAACTTTGATGGTGCATCCAAAGAAAATGTGAGGGTATTGGGGGTTAGTCACATTATAATAAATAATGAGGGAGATTTGGTTGGTGTAATTGTTTAAAAACTTAATAGATGGAATAAATAATGAAGTTGAATTTTAAGAACTCCTACTTTTGCTTCACATTTTTAAACAAACTAGGTTTTAAATAAAATCTATATTGAAGGGGACTCATTAATCACTATCAATTCCCTTCATAAGTGATGCACACCAAATTAGAAATTTAATAGCATTTTCTCTTAATGTTCGGAGTTGTTGGGAACTTTTGTGGGCTCTAAAGTTTGTCATGTGTACAAAGAATTGAATGGGGTAGCTAATAAAGTGGCCAAGATGGTCATTGAAATAGAAAGTGGATATAATTTTGACAAATCTCTAGGTTTATGGTAAGATATTTCCCTTGATATCCCATCCTTTCTCTCTTAACCATCTTAAATCTAATTATATAATGATGAGTTGCACTACTTGCATTGCTTCTCATCAAGAATGGTACTATACACACACAAATAGAATAATCCAAATAGCCTTAAAATTAAATCAATTAAACACTCAAATTATACACATTCAAACCTCATATCAAACACAATGTGAAAATTTTCTCATTTTGGAATGTGGGTGCTCAACATAACATTAGCATTCCCTAGATATCAAACTAACAAAATATGGATGTAACAATGAATGCTTGTAAAGTGATGAGAAATTCATTTTATTTATATATTTTTAAGATAATTAGAAGAATGACTAGGATTCAATCTATAATGTTAAATTAAATCCATGATTAGGGGAACTAATGAGGATACAAGGAAATCAAAGGAGTTACACATTACTTCAATTTTTAATTAGAATAATTATTATCTCTCAACTCAACTTGATTGGAGATAAAAAAAAAGTTGGTTGATTAGTTAAAAACCTTTAAGGAGTTAACTGAGTCTATGAGAGAATTAGGGGGATTTGAATATTTGCATGGAATAGTTAACTAATTGCATGAATGAGTGAAGTGGAGTTTATTGAAGAAAGTGACTATGAGTAAGTTTGAGTAAACTAATTAGAGTAGGTAGTCAACTAGGTGAGATGGATTTTAATATTTTAATAATTTATTGAATTATTCATAAACATGAGGTGGAAATTAATATTAAATTAATCTATTAATGGGTAATAAATAATGTAAATTAATAATTAGTTAAATATTTGGATAAATATGAGTCAACCAATGGATAAAAATATGAATGATAATTTATTAAATTAATGCATAATTATAGCTTAATTTAATTAAATAAGTAGGAATTATTTAATGAAATTATTAGAAATTAGGAGTCTTGGGTGATGAATGGTGTTAGAGGTCCTAGGTGATGAATGATATTAGAGGTCCTAGATGATGAATAGGTGACAAGGAAATAAGGTTTACTTTATTGGCTATGATGGAATGATGATGGTGAAGGAAACATTATTTATGTGTCTACATTTTGCCCTTTTTTAAGATAATTTTGAAGTAGCGTTATTTTTTTTTAAAAAGTGGCTATTATGAAATGGATTAGAAGATATAAAGAAAGTGATGATATTCCCCTTTCATGTGGAGGAAATCATGAAAGAAGAAGTTAATTATAAGAAAGTGATGATATGCCCAGTCATGTGGAGTAAATAATGAAAGAAGAAATGGAATAGAAGAAAGTGATAATATGCCCAAATCATGTGGAGGAAATGATGAGATGATGATGCCCCCTCAAGAGGTGGTTTGTGCAAAAAGTGACATGAATGAGCTCCTCAAAGGAGAAAGAGATGAAAAGTGGCAAGAGAATAAGAAGAGATGGGTGGAAGAAAAGAGAAAATGAATAGATGAAATGAACACAATGGATGATTAGACATAGGGAAATAGATTTTTAGAATAATACATTATGCTAGGATATAGAGATAAACCGTATTTTGATATAGCAATGGATTTTATGCACCTAGGTATAGAAGACCAAGTTGACTATGTATTTACTGCATGAACTAATGCTCAAGAAAACTATTTTATTGGGAAAAGATATCTAGGTCATAAACCACACTTCTCCCAATTTGGAAACAAATTAAAAATGATCTCAGTATCCACTTGGCTACAAATATCAATGGAAGAGCTAGAATGGTGGACCATGGCTTTAATCCATATTGGTTTGATTTTTGAATGTGATTAATTGAATTTGGATTAACTGAATTCTATGATGCAATGATATTCCTAGGTTATCTATGAAAATGCAAAACACTAAGATGATTTCTATGAAATGAAAAACTAATAGACAGAAACAAATTTTAAAAAAGAAGAGGGTAGACACAAAATAATCTAATGTATATAAATTTGAGGCAAAAATAATTGGTCAAGGGTGTGGAGCACCCTATACTAGATGTCTTCTACTCAAGATCTGATTTGACACTCTTGATGCTTCAAGTCTACAAAATCTTCTCTCCTAGGATCACAGTCAGAACTTCATATGTTGCTGATAAAATCCACTTTTCTTGACTTGACAAATTGTAGGGCTTGAATGCATGAATGGGAAATTAGTCTTCAATCTTCATCCAATTTTCTTCAAATCTAAAAACCTACACACATGAAATAGGTGGAAAGGTTGTACTATATAGGGGCTTACCTAAAACTCAAACCCCAATTTGGTATTTCTACCTCCAAAATGGTAATGATGATGTAAAAGTAGAGCTTATCCTTAGTTGAGTAGAGGCTAATGGATAAATAAGTAATGAATTAACAAATTGCAACAACTCACCACTCCTTTATGCATTCCTTGATGGACTAAAGTCATGTGATCATCACCTTCAAGGAGAAATTGTGGCTTGATTTGAAGTCCTGCAAGTGTTACTACTAACAAAACAAATGAACTCAAAAAATGAACAAACTTACATAAAAACATGATGCTTTAATGAAATAAATGCTACAATAATTCTTATAATTCATATTGAATGCTCTTAATTACCTTTAGGATGCTCAATTTTGTCCAATAAATTTTATAGGAATTAATTGTACGAATACTTTGTATTTATATGCAATTCTCCTAATTCCTCAAAAATTAAATGTTGATAGCCGAAAAATAAATTCAAGTTTTGAAATAATAAAATACCAGCACCGACATATTTAAATTTGAGCTAAAAAGGGTTGGTCAAGGGCACTAGGTTCCCTAGACCAAGCCTATCCTTATTAGGTCCTTAAGTATTGGGGGAAATATTAAATGCTTATTTCATTCCCATCATTTAATTTTCTGAAGATATTTATAAAATGAGAAATCAAATGCATAATTAGGTCCAAGCACATAGGGGGAGTAAAACCTAGTGTGAAATTATCAAGGGTGATAATTTATGACACTACATTTACCCCCACTTTAGTGAGAGTATGAACTTATGCTCAAACTCACATTAAATTAAGAATAAACCAAGAAGGGTTCAATTATCCAAAAATTGAAGAGATGGGACATTATCGAATCTAGGGGACATGCTAGCCCCCAAATTCAAGATCATATGGAAAGACAATATATGGAAAAAGGAACAAGCACATCAAGCACAATGTAGCATGAAAAACATGAAGCATACTCAATGAAAACATGTTGGGAAAATGTGTTTTGACCTTGTAATTACATAAGGTTTACTATTGATAGGTAAGCATGGGGGACAAGGGGTACACCCCCACGACGAGTCTAAGGACCATGTTCCTTGATGAGGGCTTAGAGGAAATGCCCCCAAAAGCCAAATTTTATGTATATTATATTATACTATAAATCTGGACCATTCATCATTAGGTCTTAGATCTGATGGTCAATATTTTTTTAGCTTGACTTTCCCTAGAAGGAAACCCTATTTTTTGAGGGTGTTGTATTATGGCTATGAATTGTGATTCATTCAGAGAGTCTGATAGTGGTCATGTTGTGTCTAGATCTCTAGTTGGTGATACTTTTGTGAGAAGCTTGCTCTTCAAGTATATTGTAATCTTCATGATTTCTAAATAATATATTGGAAAAATTTTGGAGTGTAGATTTTTTCTCTTGGAAGGGTTTTCCCCACGTAAATCACTGTGTTGTGGTGTGCATGATACTTATGTTTATTTATGTTTAATTTTCAACTATTGTAAATATCCTGTATTTTTGCATTTTTACCTTCCTTCTTAAGATTAGTGTGGAAGACTGATATCACTTTGCATATCGACGGGGATTTCGGAAAGGATAAACGCAGTGAATTTTACCCTGGCCGGAAAATTGATGGAATTCTGGCTGGCGGCCGAGGCGGACAAACAATAATTTGCGTTCGGACGAAGAGCATTTGGTGACCCGATTCGACAGACCGCATCTTATGGATGCCGCCGATACACGCTCGGCGCTTCGATAATCACTTCCCTTACACCGACATGATGCAACCATGGACGCGCCGAAGGCCCGGGCAGATTGCCTGATAAATCTCGGCAGAATTTGCTGGCGTATTACTGAATATATGAATAATGATTCCAGGTGCCATCCCAATATGTTGGTGGCTCAATTGGCATTAGTTGGTGCCAAAATGGATGAGGAGGATAAATGCCAAATATTTCTTTACTCTTTACCTAATTTGTGGGATTCTCTTTTTATGGCTATTGGAAGTACTTATATTATATTAAAGACTAAAAATGTGGTGGTTTTTTTTATTTTTGAAGAGATAAGGAGGAAGGTATCCATTGATGCCAAGGAAATCTTGAATATTCATGAAAGACCTAAGGAAAAAGGCAAGTAGAATGAGAAGTGTGATAAATCCAAGTCCAAGGGGAGATCCAAATCTCTTGGAAAGTCCAAAGTCATTTGTTGGAACTGTGGTAAGCCTAGACATATTTGTAAGGACTACATTGAACAATAAAATAAGAAGAAAAGAAGAGATTTTATTCTGATTGCAACTCTGAGAAGGAAGATGGTGATGCACTCAGTGTATATTTGGCAACTCGTGCAGGTAATTATGCATGGTTAATTGAATCAGGTGCATCTTTCCATATGACCTTTAATAGAGATAGGTTTTCTGAATGAATATGGAGAATTTGATGGAGGTAAGTTGTACTTTTATGATGATTCTTATTTTAATATTGTTGGTTGTGGTAAAGTTAGAATTAGGTTTCCTGATGGTAGAATAAAAAGGGTTAATTGTGTGCTGCATATCCTTGGATTAGCACAAAAATTGTAGTTGTGAGAAAACTAATAGATGTAGGTGTGCAAGTAGTATTTTATTATGCAAGATGTAAGATAGTTAGAGGTGCTATGGTCATTTCTAGAGGTGTTAGATATGGAACATTGTATAAGCTTGATGCATACACTATTGAGTGCAATATTATTTCTTTATGGATGGCCAAATTGACACATGCAACATGCAAGCAAGATGGAATTACCTTACCTCTCCTGAAAAAGGTGAATGATCATTAAATTGATCACCTTCCAAGGTCCTGGGTGTTGCGTCACAGCGTTGTCTTTATTGACTGGTCAATGTGGCTATAATATTTAAGGGGCCTATTAGTTATTTATTTCTTGGTAAGTGCAAGATTGAACTCTAATATAAACCTATTCTAACCAAAGGATAAGTAAAAGCCAAAAGATAGATCAAGGATGTGAGGAAGAAAAGAATGTTGACTTATCCAATTACCTAGACTTATTATTCTTCAAGGAACTTCTAAAAAAATTATACAATAAATAAATCTGTAACTAATACACAATCACATTCATTCACAATGCAAAATCAATAGCAGATCATATTTCATTCATTACAGTTTATAAACTCAATAACCGATAAAAAATTATTTATTCCTTTGAAGAACGTAAGATCAAATAGATAATCAAAAATTACCATTCAAGAGTGTAATCTAAAGAAGGTTTAAGTCTGATTGACTCTATCAGGTTTAACCAAATAGCCAACATTTATAATTTCAGCAAACTTGACTGGTGTACAAAAACTGGTGCAGGAGCACCCAAGGCCTTCAAGGAGCTCTTCAAGGATCAGGAGTGTGCAGGGGTCAGGAGGACCTATCAAGCAAATCAAAACATCAACTATGACCTTTTAAAGCCTATAATGGCATTTGGAAAGGATAAATGTGTTAAGAGAGTCAACTGTCCTAAGGGTCCTGATAAGGACCCTAGGACCAAAATGCTATGTAATTGCAATTATCATGTTCTAGGGCTTGAAATAGGAATATAATGCTTTAATTAGGTCAAATAAGGTTGGATATTGAAGATCCAATAGGTTTTAGTTTGTGGAGTTCAATAAATTTCAAGATTGGAAATTCAAATTTTTGAATTCCAATTTGGGCGGGTAAATGAGTTTTGTGAGTTTTAATCACTTTGATGTAACTTAATCAACCCCAAATGGTTTGATCAGTTGGGGAATGGTTCTATAACCCCAAAATAATCATTTGTTCGGAGGTTGGGCATTTGGAGCAAGTACTGTACAGACTATTTTTTGGAAATAGTGAAAAACACAGTTTTCTTGCATTTTATTGTGTTCTTTTGATGAATACTTGATCTCTATTGAAGTTATGTCCAGTAGGATGCTTTATGAATTTTTGTTTACATTTTTTAACACCATTGAAGGCTCTGAAAGTAGTAATAATTAATTTCTTTGCATTTTACATTGACTGTCCTCAAGGAAACACAAAATTTACACTAGTTTTGAGGTTTTTTCATGGATGAATGATCCATTTCATGGGAAATGTGACTGAGACCAATGAAATGGATCATGATTAACTTGTATCATACCAATCTAACAATCTAAAGTGCAGGAAAGAGGAATCATACAGTGTACACCAAGATTTGACAATGGAAAGTGCTTGAAGGTGGAGGCTAAAGTATAGCAGTAGAGGATCTTCCTTAACAAGAGATATATTTTTTAGTTGTAATAGTTGATACATGTTGAACTAATGGTGAAAAGTCTAAAATTAGGATCTGGAAGTGTTTGGAAGGCCTAGAACCACAAAGCCCTAGTTTTGAGGCAATTTAAGGAGGGTTTTGTGTTTGAGCATGTTAGGGGTGTCATAGAAGACTAAAATTTTGAAAATCCTTGGTTTGGGGATGTTTTAAGAGACTGTTGAAAGTTTCATGGTCAGGGGTTCAGTTTAGAGAGGGGTTGCTTTGAAAAAGAGGGCTAATTAGGCTTAGTTTTTGAGGAAACAACAGGTTTTGGAAGGGATTGTCTGAAGCAAGTGATATCAGGGTTTGGATATGTTTTTTTTCATCACAAACCACATCTGAAACAATCATTAGATTGGAGGTTCATTTTTAAAGTTGGAGAGCAAAGTCAAAAATCCTTCGCTAGAGGCCTAATTGGGCTAGAAGGCTACTTAAGGTGGAAAAGTGGATTTTGTTCAAGACAGAGGTTTGGGCTTTTGGAAACCTTCAAGACAAGTGTAATTGTGCCCCTTAAGATCATTCCTATGGTTTGGATCCATTGGAGAAGGATTTGATTCATGAGTGAGCCATTTAGGCTTTGTCTCCATCAGAGTGCCTGGAAGAGTGGTTGAGATTGTGTCTTGCAAACCTTGAGAACTTTGTGTTTCTTTCAAAGTTCTAGACCCTCTGCATCATAAACCAATGTCATCAAAACAACTCCTCTAACACTAAGAATAGAAGAAGTTTAATCCAACTACTGTCGTGAACATCGTACAACTAACTAACTTCTAATTTCTAATGAATTTTCTAACCCCCAATGAGAAAATTTTACGTTAAATAAGCTAGGAAATAAATATTTTCCACACAATGATGTATGCAAAACTAAAGCTTTTGCATGAATGCAATTACTCTGCAACTTTGGTAACTTCCATTTTCAGCTCATGTTTGACTTAAGTTAACTTTTGTTAACAATTGCAATTTCCAATTTCACTCAGAGTTCACCCTTTTGCATGATGTAAAGCAACATCTTTTTCCAAAAAATATGTCAAGTGGGACCGCCATGCCCTTACATTACTTCTAGTTTGATAAAATTCCCTCTTTTGCATATCTTTGCAAGATTTTAAACATCATGAAAATGGAACTTTTGTAAATTCCATCATCACACCAAGTCCACGAGCATTAAATACTTCAATCCATCATCATTCCAACCTTTGAAAGTACCTGCAAAACAAAATGCATTAATTAATTTAATTAACTCACTTTTAATTCCAAAAGTTAATTAAATATCTCGAGATATTTCAATTAAATGCATGTATAATAATCGTTTAACCACCATAATTGAAATATTATTAATACCCTTTTAAATTAACATCATTTTAAAATATAATAGCATTAATTTAGTGCCTTGGGTGCATTTAAAACCTCGACAACGTCATTTGATTTTTGAATCCTGCAATCACCTATAAGGCATTTTTTCCAGTTCCAAATTCTTGGTTTTGGGCCCCTCAGAATGAGCAGAAGAATATCTTTCATTATGTTGATTATTTTCTATTTTTTATGATGCTATTTCTAGTTCCCATTTATTGTTTGAAGATTGTAATGAAGTTTTTATTGATTGCCAAGTAGATTTGTCCTTGATGGCCCCTTAGGGCATACTGGAGGAATAGAACATTTTTTTCATATTCATTACTTTCTACCCTTTCTCCAAGTTTTTTTTTCCAAAAATGCTGGAATCAATGTTCAGTCTAAAAAGACTCTAAAATTGATTCCTTTTTTTGTAGAGTGGAATAAAGTTTGTTTATTATTTTCATGTATAGCATTTCCTAATATATTATCAAAACCCAAAGGAACCTTTTGCTTCAAACTGTCAATTTCCAAGTTTGTAGCATCATTTAATTCTGCATCTGTTAACAAATTTTCAAATGCTACAAATTTGCTGCCTCATGTGCTACTTCATCAACGTCTGCATTTTTCTTTTGATCTCAAGACATCTTCAAGCTTATTTTTAGTTCTACAAGAAGCTTTCTCAAAACATCACTAGAACCCCTTACTTCCTTCATGACGAGTAGAAGTGGGAAATTTTCCAAGAAACTGTAGCATATATTGTTTAACAAAGGAATCGACAGCTTCAGCTCGGTCCTGTTTGGACATAACCCTCCTCTTTCTCTCCTTTCCACTGCTAAATGATATTATTTTCGCTATGCATTTTCCATACTGAATTAGTCACGCAATGAAAAAACGTGAACAAAAGCTTGCCATTTTAGCACAAGATTTAGCTACAAGAGCGCTTGCTCCATAGTCTCTAATGTCTATTCAACAAATCCATTTGGTGCAAATTCTGCAATCGTTGCCTTCCAGGAAACTACGATCATTGCTTTCATGAGATAACATCACTTTGAGGCATTTTGTTAAACAGTGTGCATGTACTGCTTATGCTTCCACATTTTCTTAACAATTTCTGAAAACATTTCAACAAATCCATTTTGTGCATCTTTTGTCTGATGCAACATGAGATCACATTCCTTTGAGTCATTTTGCCAAACAGTATGCATGTACTGCTTATGCTTCCACATTTTACATATATTTCTACCAGGGCAGTCACAACCTTGACATTATTCCTATACTGGTACAGCCTTGGGTTGATCTTACACGTGCTAATTGTATTTGTTTGCAAAATTTTAACGCCTTTTTAACGGATCCTTTATGTGAGTTCTCGCTGCCATGAGAGCACATTTGTTTTAAGCATTGTTTTAAGATGCCTCATTTTGAATGTTCACACCCTTTTCTATCTAAAGCTTCCCATGGTGCACAGGCAAGGACGCTGACGCAATTGCGTGGAATTTAGCTTTACATTTGCGAATTGTATTTGCTCGAGAATTTTTGAAGCCCTTCTAATGAATCCATTTCGCACATCTCTTGTAATCATGGCTACCACGAGACCACATTTCATCGCGGGAAGAGGTTTTATCCCGTGCAGGACTTCTTATTTTTGTGGGACCTTCAAATTTTTAGGGCTTTTATTAATGGTCTTGGGCCTATCTGCGGTCCCGGGATCCTTCCTTTGATGGGGGGTGAGGAACATTAATCGCCCCAAGCTCTTTATTTCATGTGAGCAGGGTCGAGAAACTTACTTTCCCCAGGACATTTTTACTTTGTGATCCTAATGTCCTCTTGGGACCCACATTCTCGAGAGGACTACTTTCTTATTCTCTCTTTTAAAATTTTTTAATTCTTTTAACTCTTTGAGTTGGGTCGAGGATTTGAGTCAACCCAAGAAATTTTATTTTAATGAGACCGAGGGTCCCTTTACACCCTTTTTATTTTTTTCGCTTTTTAAACCTTTATTTAATTTTTTACTTTTAATATTTTAAAGTTTAATTTAATTTTTGTTTTTCAAATTTTTAGTTTTAAAAAGTTTATTTAATTCTTTTAATTTCTATATATATATATATATATATATATATATATATATATATATATATATATATATATTGATCCGTAAGGTGATATTTTTATAGATAATAAAAGAAATTTATAGACGTCTGCTAGGCAGGAAATATTTCAATTGTGACCATCAGACAGCCAAAAAGGAGCTAACCAGAATAAACTCCATGCAGTTTCAAGACAGAAGTAGCTAAACAAAGGAGAAAAAACATAAGCCTACGCCTCCACAACAGCCAAAAAGCCATAGCTCAAGTTCGAAAATACTGAAAATACCAAGACAAGAGCTAGTAAAAGCCATACGGGCTACAACAAATACCCCACTACATCACCAGAATCCGTTTACCTCTGCAAAGCAAATGAAACCTTCGACCCAGTCCATCCCTTCCACCGCCATAATTTTCAATTTTCTTTTCAGAAACTCCACGGCCACATCTGCAAGTTTTCGGTGCCGTGATAATGCGGGTCCTTTGAGATCCAGAAGAAAAGGATAAACCTTGACCGCTTCATCGGATTCCCATAGAGAGGCTAGGTCTGCAGGGCGCGGGATACCCTTACCAATAAAAGCCGCCTTCAAAGTCAATACGAGGCCGCCAAGCAAGTCTTCTCGAAACAGTCGAACCATCAACTCCCTGGCCACTATCTTCGGAGTATCAAGATCCAGGAGCACGGTGAGAAACCGAGATGAAATTTGGACATTGTCGCGGGCGAACTCTTTCCTTTCTAGGTGTCCTTTACCCAGGACCATCTTCACAGCAGCAACCGACGTCGGATCATCCACAAGCAAGATGCGCTTTAGACGCTGGTCCGTGATCTCACGAAAGGCAATTTGCCTCTCCGTAGCTGTTAATGATACAGGAGTATCAACACCAAAGGATTCCAGACCTTCCGCCGAGATGAGAATGGTGAACTTTGACTTCGACTGTATCTCCATTGTCAGGAATTTGCCAGACGCACCCTGCAACAAAAACACAAAAACAAAAACCAAAATGCCGAGCCCATGTTTAGGAACGGACATCATAAACACACTAAAAGCCCCGAATAATGATCCGTCAGATATCGAATACGGAAGAGGATTCAGGCGAAGCAAAACTGTCCTTGACATGAGAAGAAAGCCACCCCCGTCCATCCAACTAAAACTCATAATCAATGCAATTAATGGCTATTTCCACTTGGCACGTCCGCGGATAGAACAGAGAGTACCGTGCCCTACGTGTCACCCAAACAACACCGTGGGGACTGAGCCCAACATGCCGCTGCGCCAACTCTAGAAGTTTCGAACTAATGGACCCACATAAAACTACAAGTGAGCACCTCGAAGTTCGGGCTAAATTTGATCAGATTGATGTGACTCAAACAAGCTGTAACTCATCACTGTCCGTCTCATTCACCTCAGCTCACGCCCACCGGACATCCAACGCCAGGGCGCGGGGAGTCCACCCACCCACCTACATATTTTTATATTTTTATATTTTATTTATTTCAATTTTTGAAATTTATAATTTATTTATTTTTTTGAATATTTTAAATGTTTTTGTATTTTTTTAATTATTTAATTTTTTTGGATATTTTCTTTTTTTTGAATTTTGCTAATTTTTATTGTATTTTTTAGACTATAAAAATACCCAGAAAAATAAAAAAAGACGAAATACCTAAAACATAAAAGAAAATCAAAGGAGGAGAGGTCAAACTAGGAAAACACAAATGAAGAAGAGATGAGTCGAGGTCATGTATCCAAGTGGAATTTGGATGTTTCAATGAAATTCCAAATCTGATCTAGAGTCCCAAACTTGACAAGAAGAAATGACCACGGTCCTGAGGAAACGAAAAACCCCCGAAACTAAAATGAGGCAAAACAGATCGGGACCATGAATGGAAAATAGATTGGGACCTTATTGCATAAGGTTTAAAGTCTATTTTAGAACTTGAATCCCAAACTAGACGACAAAGCAAGGGTGGGGAAATCAGATTCAAACCTTTTACAAAAATGTTTGAAGTTTGATTCGGGACCGAAAACCTGACAGGAAACAAAGCAATGTAGGGCGGGAAAATCAAATTAGATCTGCACCTTTTACAAAAAGGTCTAAGTATGATTCGGGACTCGAAACCTAACACACAAAGGAAACATGGAGGGGTCGAAAACCAAATTAGATCTAGACATTTTACACAAAGGTCTAAAGTTTGATTTGGATCTCAAAACCCATTAGGAACAAAAGGGAAGCAGAGCCTAGAATCTTGAGGTTGTAGAGAACTCTATGACAGGACTGAAAAATAGAGTCCAAAACATGAGACGAATACCAAAAAAAAAATGAAGGAAGAAGGGAAAGCTAAAAAAAACAAAATTGAAGAGACGAAAAAACAAAACAACAAAATGAAGGAAAATAGAGGGAGTCACCGAATTTAGCAAGTGAAAAGTTGAGGTGTGTATGCAAGGCATAATAAATGGTGACTTGGCTAAGAAAATGTTTGAATCATTTTGAAACGTGCAACCCTGCAAGTACTCAGAGCCTCTAGTTTACACTCATTCATGGCAACCTAAGAAGTGAAAACATAATTAAAATAGGGACACCACCCAGGTCCAAGGTGAAACTGAAATATGTTTGTGTGTGCAAATGGTTTATTCCCCTCTATAAGCGTCATTATGATCATAATGCAGTAAGTTGTTGTGTTATGGAGACAAATCAGACTCAAACACAAAATCTTCATACTATTTTTATTAAATAATTTGTTGCACTATTAAATATTTTCTTGCAATTGCATTTAAAATAATAGTTAAAAATAATTATTAAAAGCTAGAATGATCAATTACAATATTTAAATAAAGACAACTACATTTAGTTATTGTAACCGCCCAAAAGAAAATGTGTTATTGGGTGCATAAGACAAAACAAGGTACAGTGATAATTTATTGCGATAGTCAGAGTGTGACACGTCTAGATAAGAACCCAATATTTCATGTTAGGACCAAGCACATTGATATACAATATCATTTTGTTAGAGATATGGTCAAAGGTTGCAGGGTGAAGCTAATTAAGGTAGATAATTTGATGAATATTATTTATTCTTTAACAAAACATGTGAGCACAAAGAAGTTCAAATGGTGTTTGGAGTCTATGGGTCTTTCAACACCTAGCAATTAAGAGATCATGTTTATACTCCCTCGTGTTTCTCTTAGAAGGTGTTCGACAAGTGGGAAATTTGTTGGTAAAATGTGTCTCAACCTTGCAATTACATAAGGTTTACTATTGATAGGTAAGTGTGGGGGGGCATAGGGGGGAGGTACCCCCTCCCCCCTCCAGTGAGGGGTCTAGGGGGATCATCCCCCAGTATGGGGTTTGTAGGTCATGCGCCCCAATGAGAGCTCAAGGGTAGCACCATTGAAATCAAAATTTTATGTATATTGTATTATTGTAAATCTAAACCAAATGTCATCATTAGGTATTAGATTTGAAAATCAACATTTTGTTGACTTTACTTTCCCTAGAAGGTAACCCTATTTTATGAGGGTGTATTAAGTTGTGCATTGTGATGTATTTTGAGAGTCTGATAGCGTTTGTGTTTTCTCTGGATCTCTGGTTGGTAGTACTCATGTGAGAAGCTTGCTCTACAAGTATATTGTAATCTTCATGATTTTTAAATAATATATTGAGTGACTTTTGTAAAGTGGGTTTTTTCTCATGAAAGGGTTTTCCCCACGTAAATCACTTATTTGCGGTATGCATGATTTGGATCCCTTCCATATTTAAAAATTTTCATGCATTTCTTTACTATCCCATGAACACACTCTCATCTCCCATCCTATTAATAAATTTTGATTTCCCTCCATGAGTTCCCTTCCACTTTTCTATCATTAAGACCTCATGTAGCAAAATTTTATTGATACACAAACTACACAATATAAACATTATTCTTTAATATCAAATCAAGAACTAAACTTCAACCTCAATAAGATAGCATTGTCATGTCATTAATCATCATACACCTTTACTATTTAATTCATCATTTTCCTTCATTGGATGCATCCTTCCCCAAATCAAGCATAATCATCACACATTTATCCTATTAGCACCTTGGCAAGAGCTTATACTACTATATGTCTATTTAAAATTAATTATTTACTTCTTTAGTTTATCTTTTGATCTTTGATTTACCTTTGATCTTTGATTTATCTCTTTGATCTTTTGATTTATCTTTTTGATCTTTTAATAAATATTTTGACCCATACCATGCCTATGCATGGTTGCCACACACCTTATGCATTATAGTATTATTTGATTAGTATACATTATGGCACAATCTATTATTTTTGTGTCATTTTTATTGGATTTTCTCTCACATGACCCACCAAGGTTAATCACCTTGAGATGTGATGGGAACTCCTATTCGTATCTAATGGTTCTCTCACCATATAACCAAAAATTGAATTGAATTCCTTGAGAATGGTTAAGCATCTTATTGTTTGATGTTTGTGTAGCGTTTAAAATTGTCAACCTTGACAATCTCGCACTTGGCTTTGCTCCCCCTATGTGTCTCACTTTTTTGCCAAGATGGACATTGATAGATCAATATTTTTACTGAATCTTAACCTTTTCAGACTTATAGCAAATAAATTGTTAAGAATTTGAAGATGATGCAAACTAGTGATTTGTGGCAATTTATGTGTAGATTCTAATATATTTTTTATTTATTTTTAAATAAACAGTGAATCTTCCAACATCTCCTTTAATAACCAGTTCTAAATAGAAAACAACATTTTCAAAAAGTAACATTTACGTCGTCTAACATAAAAATAAATAAAATTATGAAGGATAAAATTCTAATTTTTAAAATGTAGATTCTTAACATTAATATCTAGGGCAAGGATATATTTTCAAAATTTTTTGTTACATATTTTTTTAAATTAATTTTTGAATTTGTTGTAAGTATAATTTGTACATAGGTGTATGTCGTACAACATAACGTGTTGCATATATATAGAAATATTTTATTTTTCTTTTGGTGAAAAGAGGACATCAATAATAGTGGAATGACCAGCGTGAAGGTTAAGTTGTGTTGCTATTCTTTCCATCAAGATTCAAACCCCATTGGGGTGTAATTGTTGATATTTTATATTGGGGATGAGGTCCCCCATTTGTGACATGATTGGTTCATAGCTTTGTGTCAAAAATATTTACCCCTTAAAAAGGTCATCAATACCTAGGGAAAAGTATTTTTGAATTTTTACAATGGTTTTACTATTTTTCCAATTTCTATAGAATGGAGAACTTGATGTTCAATGAAAAACCTATGTTCAGTGAAAATTAAAAATTAAACACATGATAAAATGAAAATATATCAAAACTATACTTGTTGGAAAGACCATTTTGAGGGTTGCGATAGTCCAAAATATAATTTCTAAATGACTTCATTTAATCCCTCAAAAGGTAAAGAAAAAGGATTTTTTCCATGCATTTTGATAAGTGTGAAGGAGACTCCATTATAAGTATGATTTAATACTCGAGGGGTTCTATCCAAGGGGATTTGATCTAAGGGGTCTTATCTAACCCTCTTTAATTAAAAACTTTTAGATGGAACCTCTCAAGACTTAAATCATTAGTTTTTTATAAAAATAAGTGATTTCAGGAAAAAAATTAGCATGTCCCAAAAGTGAGACCCAAGCATTTAATATTTGTTTGTGACACTTAAGGCCTTGATAAGGATAGGCTTGGTCTAGGATGCCCAACACCCTTGACCAAGCCTTTTTGGCTCAAATTTAAATGTCATTGTCGATATTTTATTATTTGAAAATTTGAATTTATTTGTCAACTATCAGCATTTTTTTTGGGGAAATTAGAAGAATTGCACATAAATACAAAGTATTTTCACTAATTAATTCCTAGAAAATTTATTAAGAAAAATTGAGCATCCTAAAGGAAATTAAGAGCATTCAAGAGTAAATTATCAAAATTATTGCAACATGTATTTCATTCAAGTATCATGTTATCCATGCATCATGTTTTTATGTATGTTTGTTCATGTTTTGTGAGTACTAATACTTGCATGATTTCAAATCAATCCATATTTTCTTCTTGAATGTGATGATCACATGAATTTAGTTCATTAAGGAATACATATATGAGTGGTGAGTTACAAAAATTATCAATTAATTACGTATTTATCCATTAGCCTCTACCTGACCAAGGTTAAGATCTCTTTTTATATCACCATTTCCATTGTAGAGGTAGAAATACCAAAATAGGATTTAAATTAGGCAAGCCCCTATATGGCACAATCCTTCCTCCTCTTTCATGTGCCAAATCTAAATAAAATTGGAGGAAGATTGAAGACTAATTTTCCATTCATTGCATTCAAGCCCTACAAGTTATTAATTCAAGGAAAGTGGATTTTATCAACAATAGATGAAGTTTCTATGCGTTTATAGACCTAGGAGCAAAAGAGTGTCAAATTAGATCTTGAGTAGAAGACACCTAGTCTAGGTTTCCCACACCTTGACTATCTATTTCTACCTTAAATTCATATGTTAGGTTCTTCTAGGTCTTCCCTCTATTTTTAAAAAAATTATTTGTCTGTTAGTTTTGTGTTTCTGAGAAATTATCTTAGTTTGTTTTATTTTCATGAATAACCTAGGAACATCATTTTATCATAGAATTCAATTAATCTAAAATCAATTAATCACATTCACACATCAAATAAAAAAGGATTAAAACCATGATTAGCCATTTTGGATCTTCCATTGAGGTTTGTAGTGAAGTGGGTATTGAGATCATTTTTAATCCTTTTCTAAATTAGGATTTGTGTGGTTTATGAACTAGATCCCTTTTCCCAATCAAACATTTTCGTGAACCCAACTGTTCTTGCACTTTAAAATATTTTGAAATTTGAAGTATATCATTTTAAATCTAAGTTTAATCTTAAGTTGTTTGCATTCATCATTTAGGCATACATATTTTTTATTAAAAAAAAATATTAAAAAAATAAAAAATTGTATAGTATATTTCATTCAAGGATAAATAGGGTTAATTTTAGTCATTTGAAGCTAGATCTAGCTCATAATTGCATTGAAAAATATGTATTAGGTCATACTCAAATGTGAAAACAAATTTGAAAGTGTTTGAAGTGCTCATTTAGGCATAAACATATAGTAAAAAGTTGAAAAAGCTACATTGTTGTGTTACAAAGATAGAAATATTTTAATTTCCAGATTTTTTAAGTTGGGATCCATCGATTCCTATATTGTTCAATATAAAAATTACATTTAGCATGTTATTTATTGCTTGAAAATTCAAAAACATATATGCATAAGTGTGTTACATATAAAAAAATTATAATTCAATGCATTTTTAGAAATCTGTTTAATCTCTTACCTGAACAATTGCAACTTAGGACCCTCAAACAGTATAGATCATTATCAAATTTTAATTTTTTTAAGTTTGACTCACTAGTCTAGGGTTCCCACCCCCTATCTTAATTATTTTTATTAGATTTTGGTGACAAAAGTCTATATTAGTCCTCTATCTAGTTCTAATCTTAGTTTTTGTTTTTCTTGTTTTGATTTTGATGGTGTTTTAATTTTCCCAACCAGAATCTTATGACAATCTACAGGATAGCTACTTTAGATAATTGATTGTCTTAAGGGGTTGGCCAACGAAAAGGAGATAGATTTTATAATTATCTCCTAGATGTGCTTCAGGCTTTACAAAACCTAGGAGGATGGTCCTACAATATTCATTAGGATTTCTTAGAGTGATCAGGTGGATATGAAAGATCAACAATTATATAGCATATTTTTCTAAACAAATATGTTATCTTCAATGTAGCCAAGAATTACAAGTAAAACACAAAAATTAGCTAGATCCTTGAGCTTTTATGCATTCATTGCTCGAAGAACATGAAAAATAATATTATTCAATAAAATATTGCTTGAAAATAGATTTGTTCATTTAATTTTGAAGTTGATTATGAAATTATAATATATTTTTTTGTATAGATCCAACTAGTGCCTTAAAACCCAGGGCATGGAATCTAGGAAACACAATTGAAAAATTTAATAGTAGTATCTGATATAACACTTAGGCATAATAACAATGTGTTACATTATTATTCCTTGAATCTCTACAAAAAATTTAAATCCCTATAATATCTTAAGTATTCAACACTTCTTTTAAAGTATATTTGATTTACTACTTGATTAAACGCTATAAGAGAAACATTAGCATACAAGAAAAACTACAAAGATTAGTAGATTAGATCCTTAATCAATTTTATTCATAAATGTTAAAGATAAGTACAAGTAAGAGACAATATTTACATATATTATCATTGTATTAGATATGTAAATTCTAGTACTATGATACAAAACTATTAGTCACATTAACAACCTATCCTACCAAGACCCAACCTCAGACATGTACAAATTGATATACAAAAAGTGATCTGCTAACAAAATTTTCAAGATCATTTGTAAAATGACTTGAATTCCCTTTTATAGAAACTTTACTATAGAAAAATGTACACCTTCACATTTTCACACTATGTTTGGGTCCCTTAACTAAATTGGACTTAATTAAGCTTCTAATTGACCAAATTATGCATTCCTAAGCCTTATTATTCCCATTTTCTGAGAGGGAAACCAACATTAAACAATTGCCAACATTAAATTAATTTCCTTGAAAGTTTTGTGTCTTAGACTTAGGTCCTCCTTATGTGTCAGGTCCCAATTTTTAATATGCTTTTGGTGATATTTTAATGATTCAAATTCAAGTTTCAAATGTTGGTTTATGGAATCTAATTTTTTGGAAATTAGATAAACACGTATAAATACATAGTTATTGTATCAATTCAAATCTAAGGAGAATAAAAAATCAAGAGACTGCTTTCACAAGAGCATAAATTATTGCCAAGATTATTGAAAAGAAAATTTATCAGTCATCTACAACAAAAATCAAGATAATATCATGTCAAAGTTCATGTGTGTTCATATCATGTTTTGGAGATAACATTGTCTTGTAGGTTTCAAGCATTCAAGCATCAAATCAAGTGTAAAATCAAGCATCCAATCAAGACATTTCATGCAAGATCCAATACATAGAGAGATGTGTTAGACTTTAGTCTTCTAAGGGAAGCCATTGAGGGTTTGGTGAGTTGTGAAATAGCATTGTTCATTTATCATATTCTATTCATTTTATCATCATTTCATCATCAATGTTTAATTACCAAACCAAAGTTTGACCAAGGAAAACACCTATTCACCAAAAAAAAAAAAATCCCTCTTTGTGTGTGCAAATTTACTGGTGAAGAAGGATTGAAGATTGATCAAAAGAGAAATTTTGCAAAGTTGTCATCATTGTTGTTAAGCCATGGAAACTCCTTTACAAAATTTGTTTCTAGCTTTCTAACAATGGAATCTTGAGGAATTGGGAGCTCAAATCTGGGACTAGAGGACTGTGAAATCAGTTTTGAATCCATGTACAAAGACCCATTCACCCTAGGGTGAATCTATCCTAACATGACACTCAGTAACCACTTTTGGTGACAGATGCACATCACTTTCCCCTTCTCAGATCTACCTAAAAATTATTATCTTTTTGTGTTAACTTTAAAATTTACATTTAGAGTTTTACTTCATATAATTGAGTTCACTAAGAATTTTATTTTTATCTCCCTAAATTGCATTTCGATCACATTCATCATTTTTTGTCATAAGGGAAACAACAAATCCTTCTCAATAGGTTTGACTCACCTTAAGGTTGAAAGTCATTTCTTCCTTTAGGACATCTCTTTTGTTAATGAAATTAGAAGAAAGATAGGTACATCACACAACACCTTTCTTTGGTTCCATTTTGGTGAACCTATTTTTCTTTATTCCAGAAACAAGGGAGCGACTAGCTTTGAGCCTTTTTCCAAGTGTCACTTTTTTTCATTTGACAACCTCATACATAATGATAAACCAATACAACTACTCATGAGGGAATATCCCATATAGGAAAAAAGTTATTGCACACAGTTGTAGAAAATCCCCATGCTTCCAAAATGCTCTCAAAGTAGAAAGTGGTTGTACTTGTTCTTTGATGCTTCTTTTACTTCACTTTCTTTACCATTCCAAAAAATTTGAGAAATGTTGATGTAGAAGAAGATTAAAAAAATTGGTCTCACCATAGCAGAAAAAAAAAAACATTAAAGAAATTGAAAAGTGGCTCATTCAGTATACTTTTCAAGCTAAGGATTAAATTCTTCTTCAGTAGGCCAGTTGAATGCAACTAGCTTTTGCACCTTGCATCATTTCTCTAGCCTTTTTGGAAAAGGTGTCCAAATTCATCTCCAATTTAAAAAAATCATCAATAGAATTATTCAACAAGGCCAACTCAAATTTTCTATCCCTATATATATATATAATGAAGGTACTATGCCACCAAACTCAGCTTTCCATTTATCCAGGGGTTTCATTTCTCATGAATCATCCAATATCTTTGGCATAACTCCCTTCATCATTTCTCCAAAAAATTTCAATTTACACTTGAATTAGATGTCCAACTTGGTATGGAAAGTTGATAGCTCCCCTAATAACTCAATTCTTTCAAGAATCTGAGCCAAATTTCTTAAGGCTTCTGGGTCTACATCTACTGTCTTAATCATTTCCCTGATGGCATTGCCTCTCAAGTTCCATTAGCTTAAAACATTTTAAAAACTCGTTTAGATCTCCTAGTACTTCTCAGATGCCTTATGTATTCCATCAAAAGTAATCCAAGCACCATAAATTTTGTGTATCACACATGCCAACCTATGGCCAAGGATGTCATCTATCATGTTAGTCACAATCTTGTTGGCCTCCTCCTTTGTATTCTTCTTATTTTCATTACTTTATTTTAACTCCTCCATCAACCTTTGAATTCTAATACACAAGGTCTATCTATCTTGTGCTAAAAGTTGCTCTGATGAAGGAGTCAGAGGGGCTTTAATTTGAGGGACTACAAGTCATGGTGGTGGAAATCTAGCAACCACTTAACTGTATTCATAATGTAATTTGTTAAACTTCTCTAACAAGGAGTCATATTGCTCTTGCAATCTTTGTTGTTTCTACACCCAAAATTGTAGTATGCAATACCATTTTTGTAGCTTGTGTTGTAGTGATTTTTGAGGCTCTTTTCACAATCACACTTCATGTAAGCTCTTCAAATGACTTAATAGCTCTTGGATTACTTGTATTGGGAGTCATTGACTAGATTTCCAAGGTATGCATTTTAGGACTAAAACCAAAGACAAAAATAACATTATCAACTTGTTCCTCAAAATTAAATGCTTCACCATCTGTATTTCTCCCAACCAAGTAACAAAAGGATACCATCTTTTTTTACCATTCTCCTCCCTTCAGCAAGGGTAATGTTGGAGATCTCATTTCCTATTTCATGTGCCACCTTTTGTTCAATTTTCTCATATTAAGAGGGATCAAATCCCTCTTTCGCTTGCTCAAGATTTTCCTTGAACTCCCTATCCCTCAAATAGATCGAAAACTCTCTAAACGCCTTTGTCCTTATGAATAAATCATCATCCAAAAATTCATAGCACTCTTTATACCTTATGTCATCAGGTAGATGTTCCTCATCATAAACATCAGTTATTAGTGTGTCTTCAGGTGCATGCTCTTCTTCTTCTCTGATACATGGGGATGGGAACCTTTGGTTCAACTCCTCATCACCTGGGACATGCTCTATATATTGTTCCTCCATTGTTTCTCTATCTCCAGGTTCCTCAGAATACTAAAGAAATGGATTGACCATTGGTTGGCCACCAATTTGCATTAGTTGGATGGAAGCAATAGGAGTTGATGACTCTGCTAGATGATTTTTAAATCTAGCTCTTCTTCACTTTTCTTCTTATCTTCTTCCTCTCCCAAGGTTACAATATTAATAACACTTCCATCTGCATAGGCAACCAACATTTTTTTTCCTTCTCCCTCTTTTTTTTGTAATCAGAAAATGGGCTTACATACTTAGGGTTTACTTAAAACCTTTTCTCTTCAACTTGGTTCATTTGAAGCCAAATCTGCTTCATTTTCTTAACTTCATCATTAGTACACAAATTCCTTATTACATCTTCAAAGACATGAAAATGTTGATGGTAGGAAGACTTACCTCTTACTTTCCTTTCACTATTAGTAAAACCTTCAGGGTCACAGTTTCCAACAAGTTGAACCTTCATATTAAGATTTTTGAATATGGTGGAAAAGTTCTCCACCCCCTCTTTTGTAGTTACAATGAAATGGGAAAACTTGAAATAACTAGGGATAAAAGATTCCTTCTTTACCAACATGAAGTGCTCTTTATTAGTCTCATCTAGCTACCACATTATCTCCCTAAAGGCCAATTTATCAAACACGCAAATGGGCAGCCAATGTGGCTATACTGGAGTGACATAAATTATGAACACAATTGAATTGCCATGGAGATACCAGTCTCCCCAATTATGCTTCACCCCAGATTGAGGATGAAATTGCAACGGTCTCAATATATTCATGATCTTCATTGAGATTATTTTCTCAGGCGTGCAACCTAGATTTCCTAATATGCTCGGTACTAGAGCATTTTGAAAAATTACAAAATTTGTCTCACTATAGTGTTGGTCCCAAATATGAGTCCACATTCAATCTAGTAACCTTCTCTCATCTTCACCATTTGTTATTAATTCCAAAAAAGTCTTCCAAGCCCTCTCACCACTCCACATAATCACTTGCACTAACAAAGAATAATGTTTGAAGTATATAGGAGCAGTGGGCTCTCTCAAATCAATTAGTTTCTTATGAATGTTCTTTGAAAGATATTCAACAGAATTAAAACTCTTATTTACATCCCTATGTTAGATCACTAGTACAAAAACAACAATATGTGATTGAAAAAATACTAAAAATTTATTATAAATGACTGAACATGGTCATGTGACTAGTAGTACTTTATTGCCAATCATTTATAATGCAACTGAATTGATGACTAAACCATTTTTAATCATTCGATTGATCGATTTGTTCATTAATTTAGTCATCTGATTGATCGATTTGGTCATTGGTTTAATCATCTGAGTGATCAACTTGCTTATTAATTTAGTCGTCTGATTGATCAATTTGGTCGTTGATGTAGCCATTAATTTCATTGATTTGGCAGTGTGTAATTTAGTCGTTAATTTAGTCATTGAATGTTTTAAACTGGTCACTTATTTAGTCATTTTTTTATTCACTGGTATATTTTATCGTTAATTTAGTCATTGATTGATGTTAACTCGTCACTTATTTTGTCATTTTTATTCACTGATTTCTGTCCATTGGTAGTGTATTTAGTCATTAATTTTAATCATCATTTTGATCAATTTGGTAGTTTATTTAATTATTTTTACTCACTAATTTATGTCAATTGATAGGTATATTGATACATTATTTATTAATTGCATAATCATTATACTTAGTCATATTTATTAACACTAGTTTCTATCAGTTGGTAGCATATTTTGTCAATTGGTAGCTTATTTAATTGTTTTTGTTCATTGATTTATGCCTATAAGTGTTGGAAATGAAACAATTCTTTAATTGGGGTTTAAACATATAAAAACACAGAAAAACATAATCAATCATTCACTTGCACATAATGAAATGGCTATTAAGAAGGAAAAATATTGAAATTTTATTGAGAAAACATGTTCTTACATCAAATGCAAGACAAAAATGTGTCTTTTCTTTGAAAAATGAATTGTTACAAAGTGTGTTTCTCAATGTTGTCACTAAGAAAACTGAGTTACAATGCCTTTTTTTTTGTTATGTAAGATATTACAATTTTGATGACAATTCTATGTTGCAACTTATTTGCAACTACACATACATGTATGTTGCACTCTCTACAAATTTTCCTCTTCTCTACACATCTTTATCTGCTTTGTATTTACTTCTTTTTTTGCACCCCTGTTCTTTGCGTCTACTATTTATACAGGAACATATCGCTTCCTCTATATAATGGACTAGTTTGAATGAGCATAACCCAAACAAAAAGAGAAAAACATAATCAAAGGGTTTTATATTACAGGTGCAAGAAGATAGAACATTCTCTGTTCTACTCAGAATGTACACCCAAATCAGATTTTTTGTTTTTTTTTTGGGTTCAACTTATTCAGGCTCAATACATTCTCTGTCTGCAACTTCACTCTCCACACTTTGTTGTTGCTAACCCTTCTTTTTCTCTTCTACACTTATGGCTAACTCTCTGTGATTTTTTTCAAGTATTTTAGTGGCCACTATACGAAGGTCCCTAGTTTCTCTTTGAGACGGACAACTCCATCTATTTATTCTAGATGAGGAAG
This sequence comes from Sequoia sempervirens, assembly GCA_007258455.2. Taxonomy (NCBI): domain Eukaryota; kingdom Viridiplantae; phylum Streptophyta; class Pinopsida; order Cupressales; family Cupressaceae; genus Sequoia; species Sequoia sempervirens. The sequence continues at coordinate 16,700 of VDFB02013715.1, read as the reverse complement.
GGGTATGTTACTTGAGAACTATAAAATACATGTACATTTGCATCTAATTCTCCTTTCAATTTGACTCCATGTGCAATAGATAGTGATGAATCTTCCCAATTCCCGCAGCAGGACCATCATGCAAATTGAACACCTCAATTATATCCCCTTATTGGAGTTAATCAGTAAATGTCTACAAAAATAAAAAAAATACATGTTATATTAAGATATAAAGCACACATTATATTGTTTTTGACAACCGTATGTAATGTCTTATGTCTTGGAACAAATCAGTTTTTATATGTGATTTTATAAAACACTCTATTATAACCAAGCTCTAAGGTTCCATATGTAACTTATATGTTCTCCCTTAATTCAATAATCTATGTATACTAGCTAATTACACTTCACTACTATTCTAATGTCTAGCTTCTATCAAATAGGTAATGATTACCCTTATTTAAATAATAAAACAACCATTACTTACTTGAATAGTACTTACTTGCATGTGGTTTCATAGCACTCACCTCGAGTTCAACATGACTACCACTATGAATATCATGTGCATGCTCATCAACTTCATCATCATAACCACTATCAATGTCATTGCAAACATTAAGTTGCACAGCTTTGCGAAGAGTTCTATTGGCAGGGCCTTTTTCTTTTTGTCCTTCTTTCATATAATTGCTTTGCATCATGTGGTTTAATCATCATGTAAAAATTAATATAAGTCAAGTAAAGAATGCAAAAGATATAATTTTTTGTCCAAAAGAACATTTTAAGCATGAAGAATGACAAAACATTGGGACATATAATTGAAAAGTATTATATTAATTACCTCAACTTCAGGACAACTAAGATGACTGTGTTGCACATTCTTGTCCACTTCATCACTATCAATATCAGTGGTTTTTTTGACACCCTAAAGGTGTTTTGTTTTCTTGTTGCTTTGAAAAAACTACTATGCATGTGGTTCAACCATCATACAAAAAAATATACAAAGAATTCAATAGTCAAGTAAAGAATGCAAGCTATAAATTTGTTCAAAAGAACATTTTTTGGATCACTCCAACAATAAAGAAACTAGGTTGGATTCTCCTATGCTTAGATTTCAATAATCTACATATTAAGAGGAATTTTTATATAGAAATTAGATCAATAGATCCTCTTACCTCATCTAAATCCATGGATTTATGCTCATTCCATGTAGAAACTATAGGGTTAACGGTTTCAACCAACTGTGTAACTTGTTGACTGAGACCTAATATGCAACTCATACCTTTTGGTACCATAGTTCATATGAGTTGACATGATCTACAGAGGCTCCTACTTGGCATTGAACAAATGGCTATGAAATATCTGTTGACGAACTAGACTTCAACTTCATCCTACTCTTAGATTTACTAGCATCTAGTGCTACCATATAATTGACAATATCTTTTGCATAGGTACTTCTCTATAACTATTTTCCACCTAAAATATAATGTCAATTTCAACCTATAGTTAGTTCAATAAAAAATAAAAATAAATAACACAATGTAAATTGAACCAAAAAGCCACACAATTACTACAAATTTGTCTATTTTGGCATGCAACCTGCCTCAACCAAATGTATATCTATCCTTCACATTATCTCTTGCTCTCTTGCCTCTATTACTCTTTACGAAATATTCTTCGAAATACAAAATTTCTTTCAATGCCTCCCACTCTTTGGGAGATAGACTAGAGTCAAACCTCTCTTTTCCCAACGTGATTGTTTTTCTGCACATGTATCTATAATTGTTAATCGAAACTCTCATCCCTTGCTTGTAATATTTTCTAGAGATTTTTCCACCAATAATCTCAAAATAATTTTCCATAGATCATGGATCTTGATCTGCAAAATTTGATTTGCAAATATCCAAATGGGCCCTACATCTTACACCCAACTCAGTGGCCCACTTTGCAACATTTTCCCCAATGTGCTCACCATCTCTCGATATCTCAAGCAAGAATGGATTATTTCCTTCTAATTTTCTTTCTTTTGCATTCCTCTTAGTAGATTTGTACAAACCAACTCAATTGTTTTCTTTTGACAAAAGCATCCACATCTTCTATTAAATTACCACTACCAGTATTTTTGGTTGATCCACTAGTTCCATTGAAAGTTCTAGATGCAACAAGTGCACTCTGAGACACAACAGATGCAAGCGGTCTCTCTTCATGAATTTCACTATTTGGAACTTCATGCTCCTTCACAACATTAGGTGTGGCATGAGTAGGTAGATCAATACCGGTCTCTGTGGATTCTACATTATTAAACACAACCTTTAATGTTGAAAAAAGCATCGACAAACCTTATGTTCCTTTTCCCTAATTTCTTCCAATAATATCTCTTAGACTTAGTCCTAAGATATCATCACAATGTTGCACATCACCATGTGCTATATTAGGTTGCACATCACCATGTGTTATATCAGGCTGCACATCACCATGTACTATATCAGGCTGCACATCACCATGTGCTATACCAGGCTACAAATCATCACAACTATCATTTTCACCTACATTTGTTGAATCACAAAAGCATTGGAATCTATGAGATGGTGACAGTGTATCCCTTTTTCCTTTTATTTTTTTCTCCACATTTTATTTGCACTCTTTTTGTTGCCTATAAAACAAAAAAAATATCATATTATGTCTTATATACATAAAGCTCTTGCCTATAAAATTTGATTAAACACTATTAAACAAATAATATACTACTTAGTGGATTTACAACTTGCCTTTTCAAACCAAGACTCAAAATATATTCATTATTCTCAAGGCTAGTTTTTCAGTAAGTGTTCGCTCATATTTTATCTATAGAATTTGAACATTGTGATCTCTATCATCCAATTTGTGCATTACAATCCTTGTCTTCATTTCTTAAAGTCCAAATAAACAATGATGTATAAATCAACAACTTGAATCAGTAAAACTTTATTGAGTTCATAAGTTGATAACTATTGACTTTCCAATCCGCTGATAACTGTAAATGGAAACTTAAAATAGAATTTGTTTTCAAAAACCAAGAAGATGTTTACAATTATAGGTATCAGACAAATTTTCCTTAGGGATATATTCACAAGAGAAGAACTCATAAAAACATAACACAAGTAGGATGAAGGAAAAACATAGTCTAGTTCATCATGAGGCATGTTAGAACCTTAAAAAAATTCCTAGTTTCATCATCATAATTAACCTTGAGCTTTATAACCCGAGCATTGACCCTTATATTTCCTTTTACTTTTACTAAACATATAATTTTTTTAGGTCTGACTGACACTGGAAGACCTATACAAAGCTAAAAATTCATCATATATATACTTAAGCAAAAACATGTCCAACGAAAAAAAGTCCAAATCCCTTAATGTTCAGTCTCTTATCATGATCCCACAGCAGTAATCTGAATGCTTGGCGAGTTGGCGATGTGTAACAGAAAACATGAAGATGTTTACTAACATACCATGAGAAGGAAAAATGAAGTGTGTGGTATAGAAAGGAATAATCCACCATCCCATGAGGAAGATCATAAAGGCATGTGGTAAGGCAGTATGAATCTTTATACCGCAAAAGGATGTGATGAAGCATGCATTATCACAGTAACCATTAATGTAAACCACAGTACCACGAGTTAAACAAGTCAATCTTGTCATATAGAGGTAAGGATCTTGCTACCCCACGGTGAAATGCAAAGAAACATGCAGTATAAAGCTTTATACCCCTCTATCTCATGGTAGTTATAGAAAGTGGTGGTGATAAAGCAGTATTAAATGCACGAATCACATCAACCGTCCAATCTTGTAAAATCAATGGTGAATTCAAACGTGAACTATGAGAAAAATATTTGGCATAAGATTGATATTAATGTTGACATGACTGAGCTCAAAAACCATTAAACCATGAATTTGACATTCTCTTTGCACTCATTTACAAAAATTATCATGTGGGGAGCTCGGAGTTCAAGGAGATTAAGCTCTGCAACCATTGTAACCCAGGTAAGTGCACAAAACTCTTGTGAATTGAGTTTTACGAGTACAATATTTTTTGGAATTCTGCATTTTAGAAGTATAAGAGAAGTGAGATAGTTAAACTATGAATTAAGTTTTATGAGTACAAGATTGTTTGGAATTTTGCATTTCAGATACACTAGGAGAAGTAAGATAGTTAAACATCATGCCACCCAAGAAGAGAGAATGTAAAACTAAAAAGGACATCATGTCGCCTAAGAAGAAAGAACCTCAAACTAAAAATGAAGAATCTAATGTTAAAAAGAGGTCCTGACACCATTTTATCATGGATATACTCCCTAAATCAATTGAGAGAGGATTTAAGAATGTTTTTAATGATGTGGCTCATGGTTGTAGAGATGCCCTTATCCCTATCTCTAGGTGGGAACTATTATGGTACTTTTATGACAAAATGGAGCGAAAGATTCTGGTGTCAAATCCATGCTAGCATTAGATTTGGCCAAGTTAATTGTCCCAAATATTTTTATAGATGTAGAGTTCATCAGATTATTGGCTCAAAGTTATCACCTGCTACTTGGTCTGTGATATTGCCAGATGGTTCACCATTAGTTGTGTTGACTAAAGCGGCCATCATTGAATTTTTTGACCTAAACAAACAAGCCCTAACTAAAATTTATTTGCAAAGAAGTAAAGAAGAATATACTAGATTGAAAAAAACCCATAGAAGTGATGAAGTCCCCATTTACGAGTATGTGCAAGATCATGATGGGCCAAAAAGTGGTGATATGTAAGTGATATGATGGCCCATGTGGCTAACGACTTTTTTTTACCCAAAATTGATGAAATGAAAAATGGTTTTTAAAGGAGATTCTCATCTTTCCACCAATATAAATTATGTTTTATTTTGAATTTGATAAATAATTATTATTCATTTTCTATTTGAATTACGAAGTCTTAATTGATAAGATGATTGAAAAACATCTATAGCTTTCAAATGATATCAATTTTTTTTTAATCTGAAAACATGTGTCACATTATATGATTCTCATACTATAGGATTACAAAAATAAAATTGAATTTCATGAAGTTTTGACCAAGTTAAGGTGGTCAAACATATGAGTTTTTATATATATATTAAGTTGTAATAAAAAATTCATAATTAATTATTTACTAGGAAAAAAATTACAAAAAATATGCATCACATAGGGACATGAGTTCTCTACTTATATCTAAAATCTTATAAAAAAATATTATCATTTTATTGTGGTTAGGGTGGTCAGACAAACACCTTATTTTTTCCCTGAAATTTAAGCACTACTACATTGGAATTTCAAATTTTCACCAAATAGATTTTTTTTAAAAAAAACCTAGTAGTTTAGAAACTACATTCAATTTGCTACAAATTTTACTTTTACATATTTTAAAAATAATATAGAGAACTTATTCAAATTTTTACGTCAAGTTGCCTAACTCTAATTTTTCTGAATTTTTTGCCACTTAAGGGCTTGTTTTTTCCATGATGATCCTGCACATACCCTTACATGAAAAGAGGTGTGAACAATAGGGTGATTCCTATATACCCTTATGCTACTAAACAATTTGAAGTCTCAAATTTTCAATTCTATTTCAAGAAAACCTACTTTGCTCTCTATCAAGTACTTGGGATAGATGTAGAAGAGCGAATTCTAGTTAGTTTAATGATAATGGCTATGAGGATCCAAAACCCTGAGATGAACATTGAATATGATTTTGCCTCATATCATGAGAAAGCATTGCATGAAGCATTTCTACAAGTCAAGGAAAATAGAGCCCCCATAACATTCAAGCAATATTCTTTGTTGTGCCACCTGATATTATACCAGAATAAAAATAGATGGAGCAAAAGGATGTGTTTGGGTCAGATTGAAAAGTAGGAGAATTTGTTGCTAGTGCAACTATGGTGTTATATATGGGACAACAGATGTAAGAATTCAAATTATGTGATATTCTATGATGAGTTTGTGTACAAAATTATGAGAGTTCTTGGCCACCAACCACCAAGACTACACACACTTGTGCTACAATTGTTAAGACCTTGAGCTTTGAAACCTGAGCAAGGTCATACTCATAACTTGAATGATTTTTTTTTCTACCAGACACCACAATAATCAGGATTTAGGGTATGCGCAGGATCATGATGGGCCAAAAAGTGGCAATATGATGGGTATGTGGCTGACGACTATTTTTTTACCCAAAATTGATGAAATGAAAAGGGTTTTTAAAGGAGATTCTCAACTTTCCAGCGATATAAATTATGTTTTACTTTTTAATTTAATAAGTAATTATTATTCATTTTCTATTCAAATTATGACTAAACCTGATTGATAGATTGATTGAAAACATTTATAGCTTTCAAACGGTATCACATTTTTTGAATCCAAACATGCATCACATTCTATGCTTTATACTATAGGATTAAAAAAAGAAAAAAAAAATAATTTCATGAAGTTTTGACCAAGTTGAGGTGGTCGATATATTAGTTTTATATTTTTTAAAAGTTGTAATAAAAAATCATAATTAATTATTTACTTGAAAAAAATACAAAAATATATGCATCACATCATGCATGAGTCCTCTACTTATATCTAAAAATATTATAAAAAAATATTATCATTTGATTGTGATTAGGGTGCTTAGATACACCTACTTCTTATTTTTTTCCTAAATTTAAGTACTATTGCATTGAAATTTTAAATTTCACCAAATATATTTTTTTTTAAAATAGACCTAGTAGTTTAGAAACTATATTTAATTTGCTATAGATTCTATTCTTACATAATTTTGAAATAATATGGATAACTTATTCAAATCTTTACATCAAGTTGGCTAACTCTAATTTTTTTGAATTTTTTGTCACTTAAGGGCTTGTTTTTTCCATGATGATCCTGCACACACCCTTTATGGATGCTCACAGGCCCCACATATATTGCCAAAGTTTGTCCCCCTTCAATTAGCCTTTTTAGAGTTCATGTGGCAGATTCTATGGATGGAAAGGGATGTCATGAGTAAACAAAGGAAGGGTACATTTCTACCCAATTTGACAACATTTTGGGAACTATCAGTGAGATCTGATATACTTGAAGAGTTGCAAAATTATCTAAAATCAAAGCACTCTTTACAGTCTAGAAAGGAAAGAGATTTTTACCTTAAGGGTCACATGAATTTTGTAAGACACGCCATCTTTACCAAGGCTATGGTTACTCACCAGACTAACTATGAAGAATATGTAATCAAAAATTGTTTCACTCCTCAATAGGTATATGATAGGAGGAGAAAATGGGAACTTATGAAAAGGTTTGCAGAAAAAAGAAAGATGAAGCACAATGATTTCTTGGGTTATTTCGTAGAGGAAGCATATCCTGTCAAGAGGATTAATATGGTAATTGATAAGTTTCTTGAATTATATAAGACTACAACAAATACGAGGAGGCATGCCAAATTGTGTCCCAAAAGGCCAAGTGGTATTGTAATTACAGAACCAACTCTGGATATTGTTTCAGTATGTCATGCTTCTCTAGAATCACCTCATGAACAACCACCTAAAAAACAAAAGACACAAGAGATAGAGCCACTTGTTTCCTATGAAATAAGTGAGGAGGTTAGAGATACATAAGAAGCAGTTAATTCGTTAAGACATTTCAAGGATGATGTTGAAATGGACCAACCTATGCTTGAAATTTAAGCCCATAGGCCTGAAGCTAGAGTCGATATTGAGGTACAAGGAGAAAGAGAAATGCATGAGGATGATAGGGTAGTTGCAGCTTGCAAGTTCTTGGAATATGATGAATTTATCAAAACCCCTAAATTCAAAGACTTTTAGATTAAGATGAAAATGAGAGAGTTTGAAGTGAGGGTTGAAATAAATAATATGGGAGTTGAGGAATCCCAACATGACTAGATAGTAGCCCAAAATTTTAATGAATTAAGGATTTGATAATATTGATGTTAGCCCACAAGAGGCTAGAGAGATGATTAAATGAAAAGTAATATACTTATTATCCCTGGTATGGAATTAAAGAAAATGGTTTTACTTGATCAAGTGAGAACATAGGAGGACCTAATATTCATTGTGGAGTTTCACTTAGATGAAGGGGTAAGTGGCATAGGGTATAACCCTAAGATTGAAACCTTGGAATTCTGAGCCAAATAAAAGAGTACACAAAAACCAACGTTACTAGATGTAGTGTAGGAAATGAAATGGACGGCTATGTTGAAAACATTAAAGGATACATCTCCTCTAGAAGTTGCAACCATGACAATGCATTCAACTATGTTCACCTGAGTTAAAGTTAAGGAGATGGAAGCTAGATTGGGAGAGTATGAAAAGGAACAAAAAAATTTAAATGATGAAGTCAATAAATTGTTCATGGAAAATGTGAAGTTGAAGAAACAATTGAAAGGAGTAAGCCCCTCACAAAAAACAAGGAAATAATGTTATACCAGTATCCTCCTACTCCACCAGTTGATATAGAAAGTACTTAGATACTGAACAATTGAGCATTTTCAAACAGGAGACTGAAGAGTTAAAGAAATCCAACAATGAGGGTAAGGAAGGAGTGAATAAGAAAATCTACAATGTTTTAGAGAAGGTCCTCAAGCATAGGATAAAGCTAATTGTGGATAAGTTGGAAAGTGTGTATGATTGCTACAACTCACTGACACGGGAAATTGATAAAATGAAAACACATCTACCCATACTAGATCCCCTTTTTAAGAACTAGCAACCCCTACACCACACATTGGTAACCTTGTGCAAAATCTTACAGAGGAGTACTGAGGCTTCTACAACATTAAAACCTATAGAGAAGATGGCCAAAATAGTTATAGATGAATTCCAATATATGCAAGGAGAGGACCAAAAGATCAGAACAAGAATAGATTCATTTCATACGGTGAATCAGTGGTTTGTGCCAAAACTATGGAAAGATGATTACCACTTGAAGGACCTCAAAGAATGGAAGAGTGAATTTGGAAAAATTGTTCCACAATGCATCACTCGCATACAAAAGGATGGTGAGTTGAGTCTTGATAGGTTCAACTTAATCATAGATGGAGTAATAGCATTGGATGTTGGATATTCTAAGTTTATCATGGATGGCAGGGTGTCACTAGACAACCGATGGAAGATTCACCTTGCAAATATATTGAAAATTCAAGAATACAAATGGCCACATGATTATATAGTGTACGAGTGAGAGTAGAGGTATATGGTTCCTCCCCCCGAATAGTAGGCCTTGGGGATATCACAGTGGAAGAACCGCACATTCAGATACACTAATATGGAGAAAGGACCTTGAATAGATCTTCAATGATTATGGGTGCCTTATGGAGATTAATAGAATATGGTGTCACGAGTGTTGTGCACTTCATTATTTATCTACTTTCTCTTTTATGTTTTAATAAAAACTAATGTTTAGTCTAGTTTATATGAAGAGGCGTGAATTTTGAAAAGATGTCATATTTTGTAACGGTCTAAATCTTGTTGCTTCTCTTATAAAAGAGAGACCAAGATCGAATTTTGATATCATCATCATAGGAATTTATAGAAATATATATATGAGGAGACTTATGTTATATTGTAATATCTATTTAAACCAATCAATGGACAAGAATATTTAATCTGGTGCTTGAATTCTAGTCTCAATTATTTGTTGATAATAATGTGTATGATTGAATTTTTATGTATTTTAGGTTGGAATATAGGGGTATATTATGAATTGGTATCAATTATTTTTCCATAATCATCTGCATTGCACATATTTCAAACTCAAAGCATTACTTCACATTGCATAACTAATAACTAGATGTTGATAGATGACAAAGTTTCAATTACAATATAGTTTTTACAAAGTCTAAAACCTAAGCAGTTATGCAATTACTTCACATTTCATAACTAATAACTAGGAGCAGCTACCAATTACATTTTCTTGTCATGGAATTCCAAGAGACCACATTTCTTTGAGGCATTTTTTCAAACAGTTCACTATCTTGTCTATGCTACCACATTTTTCATACATATTGTCGTCCAAAGCATTTTATCAAACTGTTCACTGCATTGTTGCTATGGCTAAAAGCCTAAAACAATTTTTTTCAAACAAGCTATCGATGCTTGGAAAAAATCTACCAAAGCATAATAGTAAGCAATAGCATAGACAAGGCAGTGAACTAGTTGAAAAAATGCCTCAAAGAAATGTGGTCTCATGGTGATGGAATTCCATGAAAATCCATAGCAATTCACTTGTCATGGCATTCATCATGGCATTCCATCACCATGATACCACATTTCTTTGAGGCATTTTTCCCAAAGTTCATTTCCTTGTCTATGCTACCATATTTTTTGTACATTTATACCAAAGCATTTTATCAAATAGATCACTACCTTGTTTCTATGGCTAACAGCCTAAAATAGGTGATTTCAAACAAGATATGGATGCTTGGAAAAAATCTATAAAAGCATAATAGTAAGCAACAAGGTATGGTCTCATGGTTTTTTTTGGTGCAAAAATCAGTGTGATTTTATTTGCATTTATTTGCAGGTTTTAAATGCATTTTTTTGGAAATTTTGTTGTTTGAAATGGAGAAAAATCTTTGTGGTTGGTTTTGTGTATTTTTTAATTATAGAACTCATAGTTAGTGAACAATTTTGTGCATTTTTTGGATAGGTTCAATTGAAGTTGGGAGATCTTAAGAGTTCTCTCTTAAATTTTGAAAAGGTTTTGGAGGTCTACCCTGAGAAGTGTGAGAGCTTAAAAGTTGTAGGCCATATATATGCTCGGCAAGGGAAGGCAAAGAAGGCTTTGGAAATTTTAAGAAAGGAAACTTGCATAGATCCACATGATTCTCATGCATTTATCAAGATGGGTGAGTTATTAATATCGACAAACCCCAATGCAACCTTAGATTCTCTTAAGACAATAAAGTCCCTTATGAAGAAGAGTAGAGAAGAAGTACCCATTGAATGACTAAACAACATTAGGGTTCTTCATTGTGAGTGTGATGAACTAGAGTTGGCTCAACAAAATTTTATGGAGGCATTAGGAAATGGCATTTTGGTTGAATTCATAAATAAAAGTCTCAGTGCCAATTATGCAATTTTTTATGTGCACTTTAAGGATATGGAATTCTTCCATTGACTAGAAGAAGGTGGTGTTTCACTTGAGTTACCATGGGATAAAGTCACAACACTATTTAATCTTGCTAGGTTGTTTGAACAACTACATGATACTGAAAAATTAAATCTTTTATACAGGCCAAAATTGTTCAAGTTTCTTGATTATATGGATGCATATCTACGTCTTGCAACCATGGCTCAGGCTCAGAATGAGATCCAACTAAGCCTAGAATTAATTGGGGATGTACTTAAGGTGGAAAAAAACACATCAAATGCTTTATGTGTGCTTGGAAACATGGAATTGAAAATAGATGGCTGGCTTTTAAAGCAAAAGAAACAATTCAAGTAGCATGCCAACTTGTCTTGGCTAATGAAGCAAAATGAAAAGTTGATAAAGAACGAAAGATTTAGATGGATAGGAGAAAGAAAGAGGGAGAACTTCAATAGGTGATGCAACAAGAGGATAAATTTGAACATGTGAAGGAATTATGGAAGAGTACATATAAGGATACGGATGATGACAATAATGAGGCTGGTCAGTATGAGAAGAAATAGAAGAAGGAAAAGAAGAAAAATAAAAAGGATAAGGACCACAAGGCTTATGATTCTTATATGGAGGAACCTGATGTTGCCATGGAAGATGAGGAAAATTATGTGAGTGATAAGGCACAAGATGATGTAGAAAATTCCCAAGATCTTCTTGTAGCTGCAGGTCTAGAAGAGTCTAATGATGGAGAGACAAATTCTCCAGTTTCAACAAAATCATGAAGGAGACATTCATACTCTGATTCTAAAGATGATGAAGCATTGCAAAAACAGATTCCAAGAGAAGATGATCCATATGATGATGATGTATAGGCTCCCTGATCTTTAACCAAACCTATCTCCTATTTTCCAAAATAAAAATCCCAAAGGCCCATGGGAAATCAATGATGAGCATTTGAGTTTCAACAGACTAAAATAGTTTTCCCATAAAAAATAAGAAAGAGAAAAATTGAAAAGATAACATACAGATGATTCATTTGAGGTTTTTGATAGGATCTCATTTAACTATGTCAAATGGATTTGGAAGGGGCAACGTTTTAGGTCTCAAAAATGTTGGTTTGAAACCACAAGAGGTTGCCAAGCTCTTGATACGTTTTTGGCTAATGTACAAGACCAATTAATGCAATTGAATCTTCTTCTCTTCAGGCCCTACCAAACGTAGGTGGGTGCACCTATGCAAATGAGGTAGATTTAGACTATATGTTTCCTACTTGAGCAATCTATCCAGAATGGCAATTAGGAGTGGGATAGATGAAATCTTAATAATTACTCCTACTAAAATTTGAGATGTGAATTTTTTCATTAGATTTTATAAAATTCTAAAATGGAATTGGTATGAACAGTGCCTACTTTTGTTGGGCTAATGGAGTCAAGAGGTAAATGATATATGTATCATATTTCTAGATAAAATTCAAATTGTTTGGCACTTTTATGAGTTTATGTCTGGCATAAACATGCAAGGATGCAATTAACAAGCTCTTCTTATTGATCCAAATAACCTTTTCCAAATTATTGTGATTAATTAAAAGGGTTTGATACTTCCTTGAAGGAGCCAGTTAACTGAACCACGCAAGGGAAGCAAATGTGCTTGGATAAATTGAGAATATCCTTGATATATCAATTTAAATAATAAGGAAATATCAACCTTGGAGACAACTAGATAATTTTTTCAATTATTTCAACAAACAACTGACACCATAACAAGATTATCAAATTTATGCATTCTTCTCCATTGTATAATTTAAAAATATTTTACAATATATAGCATAGTGTCTTGTTTCAACATATAATCAACCTATTCAACTACCTAACCTACTGCTTCCTCCTAAATCTAATGATGATTCATTAGATTTCATCTGGCATATATACATTGTACTTTTAGGGTTATGACCCTTCACAGCATCCGTCTGGTGCAACTCTTCGTTTAATTATTCTTGGAAAAATAAAATATTTAATTAATTTCCTTCGACAAATTAAATATTTTAATCTTCATTTTTGTGTTTTTTTGAATAATAATCATCATTTCACAATACTTTTGAAATCTTAACAATCTTCATTAATTTTGACCCCTTCATTGGAAAATCTCTCGTTTATATCTTGCTCGGTTGAACTATTTCACCAAATTAAGTAAATTATTCCTTGGGTGAAATATTTACCCTTTCCATGATTCTTCAAATGATTTTAACTCCCTGAGGGAATATTTTATTCCAACAAAAATATTTGTGCTATAAATAATCTCTCAATGGAATATCATGATTGCACCTTTATTTCTCTAATCCCATTTTGTATTTTTCCCCAATAAATACGTTTTTCATGTAATAATATTTACCCACTCTTGTAACTCCTCTAGTGAAAAATATTCCACATCCAAGTATAAACATTTTATAATTTTCACCTTTTGAATATTTGTGGGTAAAATAATTACTCACCTTATAACTCTCTTTGTTAAAATATTTCATATTTCAGTGATAAACTTTACCTCGTGAAGAAAACACTTTATTTCTTTACCTTTACCTTTATTCAATAATTTATCACTTTATTACTCCCACAAATATTAAAATTTCTTCTATACTTTTCACCCAAATTATATCGATAGAACATTCAATTTAATATTTGTATCCACCTTCAAATTTTTGGTGTGACATGCTCCATCAAAAAGACATATTTTTTCTTTCGATAGTGATGTGAGTCCCCGATGAAATCTCTATCAGTGTGACATGTATGTTCGGTATGATTTAAAAATTCCACTCTAATCTCCTTGCTCTCGCCGATGTATTTAGGGTTTATAATTTTGACCTTTTGTAGGACACAAGAGAACTATCCATGGCACCGCCACTGCATATTCTCCTTCACCCATTATCCATGGTATGATTCAGATCTCAGTCTAGATGCTCTTCATGGAGGTAGAATTGTCCCCTTTAGCCTTCGCTTGGGATGATTACTCATAGCACGGTGTTAAATGTATGTGAACTCAGATCTATAGTTGCTTTGAATGAACTTGAAGTCCACAATGAGAATCACTTCCCCAAATAGCTCATGTAATGATGCCATCAACAAATGTATAAGCACGATTTAGTTCATGCAGCCGACCCTCCATTCTCGCTTGCTAAAATCAGTTAGATTGTACTCAAATGTATTCTCATCAATAGCAGGACATCATCGTTGTAGAACATCTTCTTCGATTTAATCTTCCTGCACTATTCTATACAATATCCTTCCTCTAATGTTCTCAATAGTTTGGACTTCCCTTTCTGAAATAAAGTATATGATTAAATGCACTTTTGTAGGATCTTCCTCATCATCTAATATTTGATGAAGAGGTCACTAGACATGTTGTGCCTTTCTTTCACTTTTACACATTGAGCCTTTCATTTGCGTGACCACAGTAAAGGAGGTTGCCATGAACGCCTATGATCATATCAAAAAACTTTGTAGACTTCACGAGGTAAAAAAATGACTAAGAGCAATGCTCCACACTGCAAATCAAAAAAACATTCTCTCCCAGACACATCACATATTATGTGTGGCCACTTAGATGAAAACATTAGGGAACAATGCCAAATCCAAAGAGAATGAGGACTGAACGTTTCCTAATTCCATGTTGCTCTTTAAATTTTCTATTTCATTAACTTGAAGTTGGCATTCTTTCAACGTCATATCATTCTACTCGTTCCAAAAGAGATTAGAGTAGTGGATTTGATCCCTTTCAATCTAACAACGTTCAAAAAATGGACATCCTCTTCTAATATGGCTGCAAATTACCTAAACTTGCAAGCTTCTTCATAGCAATTTGAAGTATGAAAGGGTTATCATCTATCAGAACAATTTCTTTTGACAAAGTGAGAAAATTCTAAATCCTTCAATATTGGTATGGTTATGGTATTCTTTTGAAACCTCCCCTGGCAGTCCTCTAGCAACCCTCATTTGTGGCGTGGTCCTCACAACTCTATCCTTTATTGTATGCTTTCATGGATTTTCATATTATGCTTCATGGTGACCTTTTCCTATGCAAGATTATTATCCTTTTGAATTGAAATATATTGGTCAACTACTTTCACTAGTAATGCAATGAACACCATTTTATCCATCACCATTGAATAGGTCAAAATCCCCATGTTGAGTGTTGTTCATTTTCTTGCTCATTTTCATGCCTATGTTAAACCTCCTTTTGACCAAAGTGGGAAAAAAATGTGATTTGAGAAATATATGTGCTTGATTGATATAGAATTGTAACTATATTATCCCTGTGATATGGGTATGATCTCAAATCCTCAAGAGTTCAACTTTCATATCCACAATTTAGAACTTATTCTCTACCTCTTGATTTACTGGAATGAGGTCAAGCTGCTAGTCATAATGGCACTCCCATTTTCTCATGAACTTGACCTAGGAAGGGACTTGTTGATGGTGCAAATGGTACATCAACTTGCAAACAGAATATCGCTATTATGTTTCTCCTAAAAGAGAAAGATGATTACTTCGATATCTTAGCTCCCAAGGTCTTTGTAGTTGGTTCTCAACTATACTGATGTTGCTCAATTGGTCAATGTGACAGTAATGTTCAAGGGGCTTGCTGGTGTTGAGCTTCTGGATCGTTCTATGATCAAGCATGAATTTAAATCTACTCTAACTGGGGTTTTTAAAGAAACAAAAAAAGATAGATCAGGGCTTTAGAACAAAAAAGAACAATAGTTCATCCAATTTAACTAGACTAGTTATCCTTCAAGGAATTGTAAACTAAAACTGAAGGACAAAATCAACCTGTGATTAACACATAGTTGCATTCATCCATAGTGTTGATTTCAATAACAGATTGCTAGTTACTAGTTTAAATAAAACACAAAATAACATCTCATTCCTTGAAGATTTCACAAATCAAATGATTAATTATAGACAAACACCATTCTGAAACACAATCTGAAGTAGACTAAGATTTGGTTTCTTCTACTATTAGTGAAATAGATAAGCAACATTTACAAAGCTAGCACAATCACCAGTGTACAGAAAATCTATGACTCCAAATTGTTTCCATTTACACTAAGAAAACTTGGAAAATACATTACAGTTTATGTTGAATCTAAATCCTAACTAAGAAGGAAAAAGGAGCTACCATTACAAAGAATCAGGATGCAGTTCTATCTCCTCCAACTGACTTTTCTTTCTGATTTTCTAACTCTTAGCTTGCAACTGTAAGTTCTAACTTTATGCCTTCTACTTTTCTCTACTAGTTCTCTTGACTTCTAATCCTATATCTTCTAACCTTTTTACAAAGAGGCAAGAATTCCACTTATACAGAGTGTACCCAAAAGGAATGTATTGTCCCCTAGTATTAGGGTTTACAAAATATCTCTTGACCGCAAGAGGGTTGGCTCTCAGATTTTCTTGAAGAGACTCAATGTTGCACTCAATGCAAAGCCCTACTGTCCATATCGGTGAAAGATTTTTTCCCTCAGGAGAATCCTTTAGATCTTTTGATACTGTAGCATTTACTCCATGCCTTCGTGTCCATCTTTGAACTCCATCGGGGTTACCTT
>VDFB02013714.1:0-22865 GCA_007258455.2 Sequoia sempervirens | reverse complement strand
GTTCAATTTTTAAGCCCAAATTGAAGTGTTTCAAAGCAATAAAATGTATTTTGAGTGTTTCTCTTGCACCCTAGATCGCACGAAGCGCAAGGGGAGAGGATACGTACTCAAAAGACAATCACACAAATCAAACACTTGTTCGTTTTACACCCTTCAAAGCAATTGTGAATTCGTTTTAAGCACCAAATGAAATGTGAGGATTGCTTGTTCAATTTTTAACCCAAAACGAAATCTAGTAAGTTTTTCCTAAGATTCGTTTTAAGTCCTTTGCAATGAAAAACAATTTGTTTGTTTTAGCCCCAAATGAAAAATAGTGTTCTAAAACGAAAAGGAAAACAATTTCGTGAAGTAGTGTTGATCAAACACTTAAAGTGTTAAAAAACACATTGTGTTTTCAAAAAAATCTTCCCCTCCTTTCGTTTTCGTTTGATAGCCTTCTCTTTCGCTTTGCACCTTTTCGCCTTCGTTGTTTGTTTGTACCTCCTTCGCTTTTCCTACAAAATAAAAAGGCAATTAGACAAGGATCAAGTTTTTAATTAAAAACATTTTACACATTATCTTTAAATAATGGATCGATTTTGACTAAAAAGATTAATGATGTTGAACTAATACATGAGGCATTAGAAATAATCCTACTTTCCACAATCTTTACACAATATTAAAGCCTTTAGCTAAAATGTTTGATCATATAACGAAGATTAATGTAATCCAACATCAAACAATGTAAGCATTAAATATTTTAGACAACTAAAGATTTGCAGCATCTTAATGCAGATGACTAAGTTTTGATTTAATGCAGTGCCATTGATCTGATGCAGGGAATTCCTTCATCATGATAGCATCTTGATTCCCATCGATTGATCCTTTTCTACGGAATGATTTGATGGAAGCTGTCAGAAAGCCTGATAGATCAATTGCAAACAAAATAGCAATATTAATGAAAACAAAGCAAGTTGCAGCATAGAAAGAACACAGGTACGTTTGATAGATATCATCTCAGCATATTGCATTCTCCAAAATGTTACTGGTACTTGCTTTAATCCATCGGCAGCAAGGGTGTCGGTGCTTTAATGTCTTTTGAAATCATCATTACCTTAGTTTAAATTTGGCGAAGTTAAGCACATCTTCATAAACCTGCAGTCAATGACAAACCTATGCATCGGCAGAATGATGATCCTTGTTGCTTGGGTGATCTGAGTGTCAGAGATCTTGGAATCTTTAAATTTAGATCCATTCCTTGTTTATCATTCGTGTGAAATGACTGCATTGAGAGTCTTTACAAAATTTCAATCAAACACCTTCAGCCAACGCATGAAGAAGTAGCGAACAGAAACTTTCAAGTAAATGCATGTATCAACAGTAAATGCCTATAATCAAACGCGGTAAAGTGACCAATTACCTGGCAGATGACGCGGGCAGAAGGAAGCTTTTTGAGAGTACCGACAAAGGGATGAGCCTAGTCAAGTTTGCATTTAAAATCCTATATAAAGGTCGATCAAATCATGATGAGGCATTGAATACCTTGTGAGAAATAGATAAGAATGGACGCCCATCTGATATTGCCGCTTTCTATAGACTAATATCTGTGACCCGTCTGTAGTTTACTGGGCATGGCTCTATTCCCAACACTTCACAACATCATCTGTGGCTACGGTTAACAGTTCTTTGGCTACAGCTAGCCGACATTACCCTCCCGCAAGGATGATGAACATTCAGCGATTAGAGGTGATGTGAAGCTTTTTGGTAATGATGTTTTTTTTTTTATGATAAGACAAGCAATAATGGCGATGAGGTGAAATGAAATCTCAGACCAATAAAATGTCTGTCCCGTAATAAACTTAAACCACAGATAAGAAAGTCGCTAGCTAATGGTACGAGCAACAGAAGGAAAAAAATGGTAAATTGCTGACAGCGGATTAAATTCATTAATCTCCATCTATTGACAATCGATTAAACATATTCAATTCGTTCCAACTGTTGCCTGCCACAGCACTAAGTATGCCTTTTGTGCACGTTAAATCTATTCTTATCGGAGTGTGAGAGTGCTTGTCTGAATGCGTCGATGGGAATCACCAATAAAGTCAATGGAACAATCACTGTCAGTACTTACATGATAGTAAAAACCATAATGCTATGATTTGCACAAATATGACAACAGCAAATGTAAAGATATCAAAAATAGGACTCGCGCCAAATGGATTCATTGAATAGGTTTCAAAAAAACTTTTAATCAAATGCTATTGACAAGTGTAAAACCGAATTCCATAGCCTTTGCTAGCATTCTCCCTGGCCGCGCGCAATGTAGAAAGCTTCAGAGCTGCGCTAGAGGGAAAGCAGATGGTAAGTGTAAAAGCCGATTTCAACAATCTTTAGGCAGCGTCTTCTGGCTTTATGCTTCTGATATTTTCTTGTTCTCCTCCACGCCTAGAAGAGGGGCCTGCGAACTTTGGTTAGCTTCCTCACAGAGTATGTGCAAATGTGGAAGAAGCATAGACAAGGCTGCGAACTGTGTGACAGAATGCCATTGGCAGGTGTTAAGCCAAATTTAGTTTATATGGTGCACGACTAAGCAATAAATGGAAACCCGAGTGAAGGCATGCTTCATACGGCTCAACTACAACGACTATGGTTACTAGCAACATCGTTTGTGTTAGGAGGTGATTGGCTCATACTTCAGAATCGTTTTTATACTCTTCCTAATCTTCAAGAATGGCGTAACTTCAACAACTCTTGGTAATGTAGCTGGAGATGTCTCTGGGCTTGCTGTAAAGTGCCTTGTTCCATTGGTTTAATGATTTACTGGCCAAGGCAACAGTCCAGGTAGTATAGTTGCTGTGAAGGAAAAGTACAAAACCAGATATGATTCGCACAAACATACAGATGATTGGGACATTCAGTCAGGCTGTTGTGTAAGGTTTGGACCACATCTAAACAAGACGGCTCCTCTGCTGATTAGCCAGAGGCGAACTTCTGTGGCAATATAGTTCCAAGGTGGAATTTTGATAGGAGTTGGCTTGAAAGTGAAAGCACAATAACAAAGTGGCTGAGGACTCAAAGGAGTTGGTTGTGCAAGGTTATTAACTTTCGCAAGTAACCTAACATAACAACTTAATAGCAAATGTGCTTGAGAAATTTTCAACATTAATAAATCAGAATTGACTTGTTCTGTAACATGACTACAAAATATCGAAGCATAGACATATTATATGCATATTTTGCAGTAAAAGCAGAGCACAAGATTTAGCTAATTTTTTTTTTTTTGAGAGAGTAATGTCTACGTACAACAAACAATTCTGACTTAAAAACTAAAGAAATCATAATAACAGTGAGGCAACATTTAATATTTCATGAAAGATTTTCTAAAACTGCCCTCCTTCTAGCGCCAAATTGTGAATATGCTTTTCAAAATCTGCAAACACTAATTCTCAAACCAAGGTTAGTATCAACAAATCCTTCAAGAATACTCCTATGAAATACATTGCAAATGTTCCAAAATGCCACAAAAGATAAAGGAAAACCAAATGCATAATGAAAACATCCAACAAATTACCTATTCCATAGTTGGATTGGTGTCACATGTGCTAGTGACCCTTTCCCAATCCTTGATCAAAGCTCAAATTGAAAATGCTATGAAGATGGTGGAGTGATGATAAACAAGATCAAATCTCAAATGAAGAGAGTAACCTTGCATGAAATTGTGAAGGATTTGCTTGAGGATGAAGCACCTATTTAAAGATTTTCAAAATGCCAAGTGTTGAAGATGGACCAATGTGGGATTAAAACAACCAATGAGTTGAGGACACTTGTCATCATGTGATTAGTCAATGTGTGTGCAAGATTTGGGAAGAGTGCCCAAGAGGGGGAATTTTGAATTCAAATTTGCAATAAATTTTGAGAGGGGGACAAGAAAGAAGAGCAATAAATGCCCTGTTTGACTTGTCATGTTGAAAGAAAATGAGGTTTTAATAAATCAATAAAATTGATTTATTGTGCAAGTGGCTAGATCTAGATAATGCAAGTGGGATATGATTAGCATTAGATTAGGATTAGATGATGATTATGTTGATTAATGCTGATTAGATGATTTTGACTTTTTGGACTTTGATAATTGATTTATTGAAATTAGAAAATGATGGAAAATGATTTAGGATTTGATTTAAATGAAGTCCTGATTTATTTAATTAAGTGGATTATGCAAGATGAAGGTTGAATGATAATGTTTATTTGATAAGTGAATGGATGAAAATGCACTTGATTAATTGATGAATGGTCCTAATGCGACATCTAATTTGACTGAATCCGATCAAATGCATAATGTGAATTTTGCATGTCTACACCCCTAAAAAAAAAGTCAAAATACCAATACCTAAGTAGTTGTAGTAAAATCCATGATACCCTTTAGCTATGGGGACTCAAAAAGACAATCCACTCCCCTAACCAATACCCTTCATAACACAATGTTACAAATTTTAAAACAACAAATGCTTACCTTGCCTCTCGTTAAAACACCTAATCCTAATAATCCTTTACCTTTGACCTTTAGATAAAGTTCTTATTGTCATTATCACCAACAAAATGGACATGATATGGAACATTGTAAGGGTCTTAAACGTCTTATGCAAGACCTCATTGTTTTTTATTAGCTTTCTATTGGAGGTGTTAATGATCAAGGAAATAATTCCATTGAGCCTCCTAACGAAAACTTTCAAATATTTACCAACCCCATGCCAAAACATAATATTTCATTTGTCAAAGCTAGTGAAACTACAAAAACTAATGTGATGAATGTTGACATAGATGATGACATAAATATAATTCAAAAAATTCCTATGAATACTAATCAACAAGAAAAAAATCCTATTATTGGTTTTGTTTCATTGGTTGAAACTCAACATCATAAGGGACGAACTAAAAAAGCACATAAGATTTCTTTCTCCTCATAATATATACTTAAAAATGTACACAGTGGTCCTCTTTACATAGTTGGTTGCATCTATGATAAGCTCACTAATGGGATATTAATACATCTAATATGTGGAAGAATGTGATAATTGAGGAATTCTTACTTCTACATGAGCTTTTACAAGATATATATCATAAACACAAATCATGGATCAAGATGCATAATGGTTTCACTTTCCCTACGATGAGATCAATCACCTTACCTTTACAAATAGGACTAAAAACATTAGATATCTCATTATCCATGATCCCACAATCAGACCAATTTGGTGTGAAGCTAGGCTATTCATGGCTTCACTCTATGAATTTCATTCTATTAGTCATACATAAATGCTTAAATTTTACCTTTGACAATGAAATTTTCACTGTGCATCATAGTGGCTTTAACTTGTTGTCCTCCTATGGAAACTTCTCCATAGATTTCTTTTCGACCGAACCTATAAAACCCATAAAACCATGAGAAGAATTTTTTTCAAATCCTATCAAAAGTTCAAGGAAAAAAATAATAATAATTATCCCTTTGAAACATGCCTCCACCCACTACTAAGCCTACCATTCTAAACAAAACCATCATTGAACCTAAAGAAATTCCAAATAACCAACACCAACCTAAGAAAAAACCTTCACCTACTTCCTACAAAATACCAAGAGATAATGAAAAAAATCACATCATGCCTCCTAGAATAAAATAAGTTTACAAAGTTAAAGTGAAAGTGATCAAACAACCTCCCATGGTTCCTTCTACTCCTCCCCTTGTGGAAAAAAGGAAACCTATGGTTCATCAACCCAATCCTACATAAATGCAACTTGAAACCAATACTAAAAGAAATATAGGTGATAAATAACATAGGTGTAGACTTTGTGCCCTTGCTCATAGGTTAAATGAAGAAATAAACAAAGATTATCAAGATCCAAACTTGACTGAAGCAATGCATGATGAGTCTACCCCCTCCCCAAAATAAAAAAATTCCATAATACAACTATAACAAGAGTTCAACCCTTCTTTAGACATTATTATTTTATCTCCTATTGTGATTAACTTAGATGATGATGATGAGGTTGCTAAAATTGATGAGGAGGTGCATAATGAATTGAATACATTATTTTCCTTTTCTGTGAGATTAAATGACAATTCTCCTAAGCAGAGTGTTTAATTTGGTAATGACCATATTTTGGCACTTGCTATTGTCCCTTTGGGTAGTTTTCTACCTTCTATATATGATGAACATGATTGGGATGGAGATGAATTTCTCATAGGTTGACTTGCATGTTCCTTACTAGTTTGTTGCATTATTCCTTTTTCTTTTATATGATTACATGTTTGTGATGTGTTTCCTTGTACTATTTTGTTTGATGTATCTCTCTCTCTCTTTCTAGCATTCCTCTATTTGTACCTTTATTACTCTTTATGTCATAAATCTTTTCTCTTTTCTTTGTCTTGTGATTTCCTTTTGGGGATGATGCAAGGCGTCAAGACATATGTCTCTTCCATGTTGACCCAAAATATTTTTCTATTTTCTTTGTCTTGTTTTTTCTTTTTGGGGATGAAAAAAGGTGTCGAGACATTCATGTCTCTTACATGTTGACCCAAAAAAATTTCTTTTCTCTTTTATTCGTCTTTTATTTTCCTTTTGGGGATGATGCAAGGCATCAAGACATTCATGTTTCTTCCATGTTGACCTAAAAGGTTTTTCTTTCTTTTCACCCTTTTTGTGTCATTCTTCCAATTCTATCTGTATTTAGGGAATGATGATAGTTTTGAGCTCTATAAAAATAATGTAGCAAGAACATACTGACCCCAAATCCATAGATCCCTTATGTGTGTTGAAGTTCGATTTTGGGAGAACCCCCTCTCTTTTCCTTTTCTTTTTGCAATGATGCAGCTTCATTTGGAAACATATGACTTGGCATAGGGATTTCCAGGTTAGCTCTCATGTCTTCTTTATTGTTAGAATTTATCATTTTCTACTTTAAAGTAATTTCTCATAGTATGGTGTTTAGAAATTTCTTGAAAGTGGGGGCATACATTGAAATTATTATTTTGTATTTTTCTTTTTTATGGTACATGGTGTAGTCTTATTAATTTATGTGATGCATCCTTGACTTTGTGGATGAAATTGGGTGTGATTTCCTTTAAGATCATGATCTCTCTTAGTATATTGCATTCCTCTTAGTGGCTTGATATGACACATTGCATCCTTGATGTTGTGAATTTTATATTCTATGATTGGTCCTCTCTTTGAGACATTAGGAAAAATTTCCCCTAAGTTAAGACCTCATATGAACTAAGAAAGACTCCTTTGAACATTCATTATTGTTTCATTTGCATTTTAAGTTATATGGCCACCTTGCATAATACACCTTGCATGCCTATGGAGCCATCTTGTTTGTTCATGAGCTCCAAGCATACAAATTTTTTCTTGCCTCATGAAGCTCGAAGGTCATTTTTACGTGATTCCTTATTAAAGTCTTCAAGAGTTATAATTTTGGTATGGTTTTGACATGAAGCCCAATTGAGGCATGAATTTCCCTTAGCCACTCACATCTTTGTGTGATCACATACTAGCGATGTGGGTATGTGTCTCACCTACTTGGATTACTCACCCAACATATAGCTTGAAGTTTTGTTGTCTTATAATGAGCATGCATTTTTTAGACAAGGAACCTAGATCTGATCCACATTGCAATGGAATAACGGTCAAAGCTTGATCCCCTCTCTTTTGTTTGTTTTTCCCTTCTCTTTTTCTTTGTTAGTGTATGTGTGTTCCTTTATGATGCTCTTTATATCATTTTTCATGTGTGTTCTTTTGTGCCTATGTTGGTTTGTCATGGGATCTTGATCCTAGGGGCTTGATCACCCCTCTTGATCAACGTCATCCTATTTTACTGGAATTGGTGTATTTGGACCCTTCTTGAAGTGAGTTTATTTACTTTAGTGTGATTTTTAAGCAAGTTCATCCTCTCACTAAAGTGGGGGCTAAATGTAGTGTCAAAAAATGTCATTGGTGACATTTTCAAACTTGTTTTGGACCTCCTTGTAAAATTGAGCTTAATTGTGCCTTGACTTAGTGTTGTAATGTGTTTAACACACTCACATTAGGTATTGGCCCCTTCTGAGCTAATTAACTTAAATTGTACCTTACTAAGGTGTTGTGAAGTGTTTTAACACACTTTCACACTTTTATAATCTTTTATTAACTAACTAAACCTAATAAACCTCTTTTCAAACAAAATGTACCTTAATCATAGTGTTGTAAAGTGTTGTAACACACTTTCACACCTTTCTAGGATTTTTATAAATAATTGGGATTTTTTTTTCTTTAATTGGCCTTACTTCACATTCACAAGCCTTAATTTATGCATCTATTTGAGGATAATCCTAACACAAATCAATATCCAATCATAATTTAGGTGTTTATAGGTTATGTGGACGAAATTTAGTGATCAGGGACTTATATAACACCTTTGGCATATGAGTCTCACTTAGGGTTTTGGGTCCTGAACCTAATTTTACATCTTTCTAAGCATATTTGAAATTGGTCCCATAAATTATGCTTAATGGGATGCATATGCCACGCTAGGCATATGAGTCTCGTGTGGCCCAAAATTAAAATTAATTTTAAATTCTTGGTGATATTTTATCCTCTTAGATCTGATGTTGGCTTGTAGTGGTGTAATTTCGTGAATTATTGCATAATCAAGTATAAATAAAAGGTTCTTTCACTCATTTTGACCTAAGACTTTTGTGAATGCATTCATAATAGAAAAGTTGAGTTCACAAGAGTATTAATGTATTTACTAGAGCATTCAAGAGCATTCAAGGGCATATTATCAAGCATTTTAGAGCATTATTCAAGCATCAAGCATCATGTCAAAGTCTTCATGCATCATTTTTTTTTGAGCTAACAATTGTGATGTAGGGTTTCATGATTCAAGGGGTATGTGCAGAATCATGATGGGCCAAAAAGTGGCGATATGATGAGTATGTGTAGGGTATGTGGCTGATGACTTTTTACCCAAAATTGATGAAATGAAAAGGGTTTTTAAAGGAGATTGTCACTTTCCACCAATATAAATTAAGCTTTACTTTGAATTTAATAAATTATTATTATTCATTTTCTATTTGAATTATGACTAAAGTCCATTGATAGGCTAATTGAAAAACATCTATAGCTTTCAAATAGTATCACATTTTTTGCATCCAAAACATGTGTCACATTTTATGCTTCACATACTATAGGATTAAAAAATATATATATTTCATGAACTTTTGACCAAGTTAAGGTGGTCGACATATGAGTTTTTATATTTTTTAAAATTTGTAAAAAAATATCATAATTAATTATTTTCTTGGAAATTTTTTTAAAAAAATATGCATCACATCAGGACACGAGTCCTCTAATTATATCTAAAATATTATAAAAAAATATTATCATTTTATTGTGGTTAGGGTGGTTAGACAAACACCCACTTCTTTTTTTTTTCTTGAAATTTAAGTACTACTGCATTGAAATTTCAAATTTTCACCAAATAGATTTTTTTTAAAAATAAACCTAGTAGTTTAGAAACTAAATTCAATTTGATACAAATTCTTTTCTTACATATTTTTGAAATAATATAGATAACTTATTGAAATTTTTATTTCAAATTGTCTAGCTCTGATTTTTCTAAATTTTTTGCCATTTAATGGCATATTTTTTCCATGATGATCTTGCACATATCACAAACTAGAATTTCAAATCAAGATCTACATCCATTGGACACATATGATACATGTTTGTAGCACTTCATTGCTAGGGTTTGGTGAGTGGCACCATCATATTTTGTTCATTCATCATTTTGCATTCCTATTTCATTTCATTTTGAGGTTTGATTACCAAAATGGGGTTTGACCAAGGTAGATCCCTTTCCACTAACAAAACAACATTTTCCCCTCTTTAGTGTTAGTGATTGAAGACATCACATACATAAACTTGGGAACAAATGAAGAACCTAAAATTACCTATATGGCCAAAGAGCTAGAAGAGGTGCACTTAATGAAAATTAGAAAAGTTCCTCAAAAGAAGATCCATTAACTTTGCTTTGACATACAAGGACATGGTAGGACTGGATCCATCTCAGCTAGTAGTACATCATTTGCAGTCTATTTAGATGCAAAACTTGTCAAGAAAAGGTTGTAAAAAATGCACCCACAAAAATCTCTCTTGGTAAAAGTGTAATTACATAAACTCTTGGAAGATGGATTTATCAAACCTATTAACAATCTTGAATGGGTTTCCAACATTGTACCAATCACCAAAAATACCAGTGGCATCTGTATATGTACAAATTTTAGAGATCTCAATAAAGCATGTCCAAAATATGACTTTCCACTACCTAACATTGATATGATTTTGCATCTTACTTGTTGGACATGAAATGTTATCCCTCATGGATGGATTTTTAGGTTATAACCAAATCTACATTTTTGAAGAAGATCAACATAAAACAACTTTCATAACTCCATGGGGAACCTTTTGTTATCAAGTCATTCCCTTTGGAATTAAAAATGTAGGAGCAACATATCAGAGGGAAATTACTATCATCTTCCATGACATGTTGCATGACATTATGGAAGACTATGTGGATGATCTCCTAGGAAAATGAAAAACAAAACATGGACACATTGAAGTACTTGAAAGAATCTATAGCGCCCCGCCATGCAACCCTAGGGGAAGTTGCAATTAACTACACGAACATACTATTTTTTTTTTGTTTAAGTACAATTAACATGCAAGTTCACTACCCATTGCCAACAACCCCTAAGGTTACGAGACTGAGTTTACTTAAAACCCAAACAAGAAACATGAATAGAAACCATAACACTTAATTATTCAATAAATTAAATACACATACATTCCATACATGATAAATTACATCAAAGCATAAGAGATACCACATGATTTCACATAACAATCAATTTACAATTAAGATTACAACTCTCATTCCCCGAATGAGGTAAATCCAATAAGCATGATTACATATTACATATTCCACCTCGATAACAAATGAGGGGTAGTAAATTACAATAACAACTGAAATGAATGAAGCATGAAATGAAACTGGATTCCATGAGCTCTCCAACTGGAAATATCATCCACACGAACAAGAAGAAGACCCAACGGATTAAGGTGCATGTTCCACCCAACCATGTGATACCCGAAGGCTCACCCCCCATGCTAGGAGATAGTAACAAGGAATCCTATACAAGACCATCAACCTCTAGACACAGGCTAACTCACACTGACACAACTAATCACATGAACCATACACCCATACAAATAACACACAACTCTAACATTACTAACATAATTCACATTGCTTCTAGACATAAAATAGATCAAGTATGACAAGAAGACCATACACATAATAACCAAATACCAACTATTGTTGTAGAAAGAGTGTCATCACACAACTCATCATGGGATATCCTCTGGGAATCTTCATAGGCTCTGACCCCCACTATGAGTTGTCCTGGTGGCCTCTACCAAATCCCAACACCCATACTCACTCATGTGGAATCAAATACCTCTTGTAAAGACAAGATAGATGACCTTTCCATTCCAGGCCTTCCCACTCATCTCAAGCCTATACGAGAACTTGTATCCATAAGTGAGGCTCAATTATCTTCATTAGTGTGAAATACTACCTAACTTTTAAGTACATTGATTTAATTATCACTTGATTAAACCACATCTGAAGGTTATCCATTTTACCTCTTTAGGCTCTAGCCCCTAACAAAAGCCACTCTTCTACTTGACAACATACCAAACAAAACCAATCACCAAGGGAATCCCAAGTGCATACTAGCAAGATAAAACCACTCCAACTCTAGGAGGAACACAAAATGAAAACTCACTTCAAACACTGGAGGAAACAAAAGCCAAAACCCTCACCAAACACTGGAGGCAACAAAATTCAAAACCCTCTCCAAACACTGGAGGAAACAAAAGTCAAAACCCGCTCCAAACATTGGAGGCAACAAAAGTCAAAACCCTCTCCAAACACTGGAGGAAAAAAAACACATAAACCACTCCTAATACAAAGGAGGCACAAACCATCCCTATTTGTGAAAACTGGGTAAAACAATAGGATACACAATACGCCCTACCCAAGGCAATACAACAGTTGACTAACATAATACAACAACCCCAAAAGTTAAACCCCTTCTGGAATACTTAACAACCCTTCTAATCAACTTCCCCAAAGCGAAAACAGAAGAAGGGTACATTCAAGAAGGACAATCAAATAGGAATTAAATCTATATTTGGATTTCTTAAATCCACTTCCTTTAGTAACATTCAATAATTTATTGCCTTATTAGAACTAACTTAATAACATCTCTTTCAGACAAAAGATGAAATTTAAACCATATAGTTAATACCCTAATTGCTTTTAAATAATAATAAAGTAAACATTTACTTCTTCGATTTAAAACATATCATTTGAAGTAACTATTTCTCCTTTGCAAAATAAGTCATTTTAAAATCAATTAATCTCGCTATTAAACACCTTACATTTAAATCCAATATTTTTCCTTTCAAATATATTATTTTAAAATAAAATCAATAACTTGACTATGAACACAATATTTTAAATTCCTCAATTTCACATTATATGAAATTAACTAATCTTATTATAAATTTTGTTGCAACCAAAAGAAATACAAATAATTAATAATCTTTCTTAAAAAAATTCACTTCATTTAAAGCACATAACCGTTTCTCTTAAAATCATTACCTTATTAAGTAACTACTTGAACAATTGACAAGCAATAATAAATCTAAATCTAAAGATATACTTCAGTTTCACAACGAAATCTAAATATAAGAATCCCATTTCCCATTGAAATCATTTCATTATAAAATCAATATATATATTATATAATTAAAATAATTGTGTTTAAATATAAATATATTTAAACTTGTAAACATTATTTAAATATAAATTTATATTTTCAATTTAAATTCCAACTCATTAAAAATAACTCAAATATTTTTCAATTAAAAAAAAGTATAAATAAAATCTATATACATATATTTATCAATTAAAAAGCATCAGAATAAAATAAAATTTATAATTTATAATATACACATTATATATAATATATACTATATAAAATATATATTATATATTATATATATAAATTATATATGTATTAACTATTAATTAAACTTTATTAAAAAAAATTAATAAAAAAAAACCACGAACCCCACCCCTTAGGGCACGCAGGTCCCTCCCCACTAGGCAGCGGCCTGTGTGCTACACACAACCCTCCTCCCATATGGGCAGCGGCCTGTGTGAGGCACATAGTTCGCCTCTCTTAAGGCAGAGGCCTATGTGAGGCACATAGTCCAGTTCCCTTAAGGCAGTGGCCTGTGTGAGGCACACAACCCGCCTTCCTTAGGGTGACAGTCTATGTGCTTTACACACAGTCCTCCTCCCTTAGGGGCAGTGGTCTGTGTACTTCACACACAGTCCGCCTCCCTTGAGGTTGGGCGGCGGTGGGGTTAGCTTCCCCTGCCTCCCCCACTGCAAACCAAGAATAAAATTATATTATTTTATTTTCCTTTAAAAAAATAAACTCATTCATTCACAAAAAGACCAGAGCACACAAAATCCTCTATTTTGGTAATTTCCAGAACATGATTTTTGTGCCAAATTTTAACAGGAACCAAGCTTCCCAGAAAAAATAAAATAAGATAAACTCAATATTCAGAAAATATATGTATATAGAATATATATATACATGTATAAACACAAAATCTCCATTATACAGTCAAATTGAACCAATTTTCTACAAAGAAATTTTCAATAACACTAAATTCGAACAAAGTTTTCTGATTTTATTTGTTTCACTATCAAATTTTCTATTGTTACACTTGAAGGTTTCAGCTGTAATTTTTTGTTTTGTTTTTCTACAAACATCTAAATTTCTTCAAGATTTCAACTAGGTTTTCAAGAATGATTGCAACAAGTTTTCTAAACAAAAACTAGATTTTCAAAACAATAAAAGAAACAAGAAAAACCTATTTGAAGCTTGAAGGAGAATTTGGTGATGAGTTGCAATTCCAATTCCTTCAAAAACCTTTTCAAATCTTCACTCCAATCCCAAAATGCATTCCAAAAACAAGAAAACCCTCTTTCCTCCTCATAACAAATTTCTTTTTCCAAGCATGAATAATCCCCAATCCTTTCCTTCTTTTCCAAATTAAGTCAATGCCCTCTAAAAATATCCCAGATATTTTCTTTTTCCCAATTATAATATCTTTCAACAATATAGATATTTTCATGCATTTACAAAATATTTGCATTTTAATACTTTAAAGCACAATTTATATTTCAAATAGATTTAAGTCATTTACTTTATTATAAAATTTATATTTCAAAATGAATTTAAAGCTTTTAATAATTTCTTTTCAAAAAGCATTTAAACTTTTAAAAATTTCTTTACAAAGAATTTAACACTCTTTTAAATTCCAAAATGAATAACTTTAATTTAATTAATCAATAAAATAAATCTAATCCAAGATTAGATTATTTTATTAATTAAATTAAATTAATTAATAAATTCAATAATATTTCTAACATTATAACCAGATCAATTTAATAAACAACTTAAATACATATAGCCATTTATTTACCTTTTTCAACTTGCAATTAAATGAAATCAATGAGAGAAGAACAACAAAGAAGCAAATTATCCCGACTAAAACCTGATTACACACTATGACTAGGGTGATGACTTGGCATGAAAACCTAGCTACTATCTCCTAATCGAATACCAATGGCCAATGGACATGCTGAACCCTGTGAAACCAGGTGGAGTCGATGTCCTATACCTGTCAACCTGCGAACAAAGAGTATATCGAACATGCATGTATATAACATAATAAAACACACTGTGAAGAGGAAATTGTGGAATCATAGGGCACTTACAAGTGAGTGATGTGATCTCATCCCCTTCACCAATACACTCATCATGGACTGATAGTTCCATCATAAACAATTATCTCATGCAATAACATGTTACAATAACTAATCATCATTACACCAATTAAAACATGCCAAATAAAGCATCAGATAAGATACATCACATCACACAAATAGACCATCACTCTATAAATAATGATCAAATAACACACACAT
This sequence comes from Sequoia sempervirens, assembly GCA_007258455.2. Taxonomy (NCBI): domain Eukaryota; kingdom Viridiplantae; phylum Streptophyta; class Pinopsida; order Cupressales; family Cupressaceae; genus Sequoia; species Sequoia sempervirens. Next base: position 7,715 of record VDFB02013714.1, on the reverse strand, counting down.
GATACAATATCTCAATAGCAAAGAAGCATAACAAGGCAAACAATGACATATTGTCTAGCCAGAAAGCAAAATAGAGGGGTATTACAAAATCTTTGATCAGATGGAAAAGTGTAAACTATGAATTAATCCTAAGAAATGTGTTTTCAGATTCTCATCTGAAATAACTGTTTGGCTTTATTATTTACCACAAAGGAATTGAAGTAGATCCAACCAAAATAAAAGAATTAAGAGAAATGCCATCACCCCAAAATATCAAACAACTCATAATTTTGTAAGGAAAGATACAGGCACTCCAAAGATTCATTGCTTAGTTGGTTGATAAATTCCAACCTTATTCCCACCTACTTCGAAAAAACATCACATTTAAATGGGATGGCAATTATCAACAAGCATTCCAACAACTGAAGGACCATCTTGCAACACCATCAGTCCTAGTGCCTCCACATCTAGATAAACCATTCCTCTTGTATATATCGACTACTCAAGTGGAATTGGGAGAATTTTTAGCTTAACATGATGACAAGGGGAAGGAAAGAGCCATATACTACATATCATGCACATTATCTAGAAATGAGTTGAACTGCACATCAATAGAAAGAGCATGTTTAGCTATGGTCTTCCATGCTAAGAAACTATGACGTTATGTGCTCAATCATAAGACTCGACTCATCTCAAAGGTTGATCCATTAAAGTGCCTTCTTTCAAATGTAACCCTTCAAGGCAGAATAACTAAATGGATAATGGTCCTAAGTGAATTTGGCATTGAGTATGTAGATAGAAAAGCCATGAAAGAACAAGTGGTTGTTGATCAGGTCGTTGAGGCTCCTTTACAAGATAGTCACCCATTGTTGTCAAAATTCCTAGATGAACACATTTTGACTATAGAAGAAGAAATGTGGTGGAACCTATACTTTGATGGATCTTTCACACAACATGGCTTGAGGGCAAGAATAATTTTTGTGACAGCTCAAGGAGATGTTATCTCTAAGTCATATTGAATTGCCTTCCCTTGCAAAAAAAGCATAGAAGAATATGAGGCATTAATAATAGGACTTAAGGTTGCCATCTAAAGGAATATCACTAAATTATAGGTATGTGGTGACTCTCAATTAGTCATCAAACAAGTGAAAAATGAATATCATATAAAGGATGTTTTTTTTTCCCTAAACATGCATGGTTGATAGCTTCATGAAGCACTTCACATAAATCTTATTTGATCAAATACCAAAGGTAAATAACGAAGCAAAAAATGGTATGGCTACCATTGGCTCCCTTGTTGATGTCCTGCAAAATAGATAGCAATATGAGTTCCTAATACAACAAATTTTGGTCCCTTCTTATGATATTCCTGAATTTGAAATGGTTGGTGACATTATTGGTCCTGATTCAACATGGTATCAAGACATATATGAGTACCTACACAATAATACCATTCCACCCAACCTCTCCACTTCTCAACGTCAATCCTTTGTTTGAAAAATGTCCCACTTCACCATTCTTGGAGACATTCTTTATTGCCACTCCTTTGATGGCACCCTCTTGAGATGTTTGGAATTAGGGGAAGCTCAAACCACCCTAAATGAGATACATTAAGGTATTTGTGGGGCCCATTTTACTGGACCAACATTAATTAAGAAGTTGTGTACATGATATTATTGACCTACAATGGAATAAGATGCTATCAATCTAGTAAAAGTGTGCAAACCTTGTCAAGAACATGGTTACTTGATTCATGCACCTTCATAAGAATTGTATCCCAATGTTACTACATGGCCTTTCTCATGATGGGGTTTAGACCTCATTAGCAAGATACACCCTACATCCTCAAATGGTCTTAAATTCGTAATCACAACAAATGAATATTGCATGAAATGGGTCAAAGACATAACTATGACCTATGTTGCAAGGAAATAGATTTCTAAATTCATACTTTATTACAACATCTATCACTTTGGTATTCCTTCTTCCATAATCACAAACAACAGATGTCCCTTTAAAAATCAAGAAGCTTGCAATCTATGCCAACAATTCCACATCCAACATCATTTTTCCACCCCATATTACCCATAAGGAAATGACCAAGCTAAGGCCACAAAATAAACAATCCTAAGAATCCTAAAGAAAATAGTCAATGAAGCTGGTTGTGATTGGAACTTACAACTTAATCCCACCCTATGAGCATACCACACTAGCATTCACACACCTATTGGAGTCACACCCTATTCCATAGTATATGGTACCAAATATATCTTTCCAGTTGAGGTTGAGCTCCCATCATTGAGAATATCTCTACAACATCTCATTGATGATGAAGAATACTATGTAGCACACCTTCAACAATTGGAGCTCCTAGATGAGAAACATTTAAATTCCATCAACCATCTTAGAGTATATGAAAATAGGCTTCACAAATCATAGAAAAAGAAGAGCCCATGAATATCATCCATCTCAAAAAATTATTTGCATGAGAAGAACCAAAAAAATTAGAAAAAACAAAAAGATACAAAAAATTCAAAAAATAACAAAAATACAAAAAATAAAAACATTAAAAAAGAAAAAATAAGTAAATAAAAATAATCCATTCAATGGTGAAACCCATTTTCTAGCACATTGGGCAAGTATCATGGTGAAAACCTATAAAAAAGGTGCCATGTGTAGAGACATTCCAACCATCTATTAGGTCACTCTCTTCCCCATCCATAATAAATCCATCCACACATGATAACTCCATTCATTATAAATCCACTCATTCACCCACCAACTCTAGCTTGGAATAAACCCATCATACACCCATTTCACACACCTTTGTGTGTCACTCAACTAAACACTTCCATAATAAATAGATAGCTTACAAAACCATCACCATTTGATGTAGTGGGAAGTAGTCTTTTATATACCTAGTTGCTCATCCATCTATAACATAATAAAATCCCATTCCATAATAAAATATCACCCATAATAAACATCTTACCATCCCAAATGAATGAACTGTACCATCCTGAGATAAAAAAATTACAAAATAAAACAACATACATGCTCGCATAGACCTTAATATTACACCATCAAAATAATCTCCAAATCATCATGCCACTTAACTTGCTTCCCATCACAACCCAACCCAACTTTTCTTGATAGGATGTATCCTTCCTTGGTCGAACAACCTCTATCAGCCTTATCTTTTACAAAGAGATTTGGCTTTTTCTTTTTAGACTTATTATTGTGATCTATGAAGTCACCAAGTTGAGGCCACCTAGATCTTTTCATATCTTGGTTTTCCAAAAATAAGGTCCAGAGTAGATATGGGTCACCTTGTATGGTGTGTCTATGATTAGCCTGATTTATAAGTGATTTATTACACCATATCTAGAGGGGTTCAAAATTTGGGTCTACTATATAATCCCCCCTCTATGATCCACTATGGTGTCAAGAATACTTTAGTGGTTAGGTATAATCTTTTATTTGCACTTGTTTGTAAGTCTCAAAGTCCATGCAAGATACATGATCATGCCTTTGGTAATTTATACCATTGTGGAATAATATTTCTTTCTATATTAAATTAAGGATTTCTCACCAAATTTTCCTAGTATAAACCCCCCATCCACTTTTCCTTCACTAACACTAACCATTTCTCCCACACTTTCTATTCTATTAATCCCCCTACCCCCTCATACACACTTGGACTGAAGTAAATGTTGTTTCATGACACAAAAGAACACTCACACCTACATTGCACATGATTTTAATAAGGGAACTTTGAGTACAAAATTTCTAAAAGCCATTGACACGATCTTGGATTTATGGATGTGCTAATGACTAAGAGAGAAAAAACTATCGCAAGGCACCCATCACCATCTTGATCCCTCCTAATTCTTTTATTGTGATGTGAATCAGTCATTTCCAATTAGTTACAAAAGTCACCATAAGAAACAAAGTAAATGTAAATAGGATGACATCCAAGTTACAAATTGAGTATTATCAATGGCATGGCATTCATACACATCCCATAAAAAGCATCATATAGGAAATATGCATAAGAAAAAAATTTCTCACATCATTACCATAACATAAATAATTAAACATCAACATATTTACATACATCCATCATACACATAAAATACATTTCCATAGAACCATTTACCATGAATTTTATAACATTTCCATTTGGATACTCTAAAAATAAAACCATCTACCCATCATAATAAAAACTGAAAGCATCAAAAGAAAACTTTAATATAGAGGTCCTTGTCCTCTCACATAAAGGTGCACTTCAACTTGTGGATCTATTGCTCTTGTGTCCCATTTGCTTTCAGATTTAACCTCCTCCATAATTCTATCATCTTCCATAGCTCTTGATCACAAAACCATAATTAGGAACTTAATAATCGTGCTTTACTAAAGTGATTTCAAATATGAAAATTAATAAAAGAAGCTAGGAGTTCCTACATCACAAAGTTTTGATAAATGCTTCAAATGTCTTCAATTGCATATATCCATCATAATAAGCATCATATCATCCATCACATTATCATCATAAAGAACAAATAAGTGCACATCCTCATTATCCATCAATGACATCTAGCATAATCATCATCATATAAAATCCATAGACATTAACATCAATCACATGCATAATTAATTAACATCACATAATAAAAAATCATATATAACAAATATACATAAACTATATAGGACCAAATTCATCATCTCATAGATTAATCAAAATATAATGTCATGATACAAAATGTATGGCAATCTCTCATGTGTACAAAAATTTGAACCCATCCTAGGGAAAAAAGCCAAAAAATCATGATCAATATGCACTATCCTATGCTCACTACATCTGATTGTCTATCAGGTGATCTTTGGGGTGGATCCTTTAATGGTAGTGGTGGCCGACCCATGGTCATTGATGGCCCTGATCAAGCCAACCCATGTGATCTGGTACTAACTAAGACACTGTAAATCCTCTACTCTGGTGGAACTACCTCCTCATATGTCTTCCTCCATCGCTCTGCCTCTTTGGTAGGTCAAAAAAACTCTACAAACCTAATATCCAATTCACCCTCACCAAGCATATCACATGCTACATCTTTCTCCCTTTGAAGCTTATTTTCCTTCCTCTATAGTTGATCCCACTCTACCATGATTGTTGCTAACTACCCACCATCCCCTCCTCCAAAACCGACCCCTCCATCTACTAGTGTCTGCAATCTAGCTACCACTACCTTGGTTGCATCCCTCTCACCCACCAAGGTCACCACCTCACCCCTAGCCACATCTCTCTAGCTAGGAAATACCTATCCAACTACCCTAGTTGGAACCTTCTCTATAGTAAATGTAAAAACTTGATCATCTATCTATCCCTATAAATGAACCACCTTGCCTTGTACCATATCCATCTTCCGATCAACTACAAATGCGCCTATCGGACATGATCACACTCCTATTGGAGCAAGTCTATAATTTCATGGAATCCAGCTGAGCTTGTAGGTCTCCACCTACTCCACTTTCCTCTCTCCTAATATCCTCTTCACCAAGAACCGGATCTCCAACCTCCCCAACATCATCACCATGATCATCATCATCACTACCATCATCACTCCCATCACTGCTATCATGATCTGAGCTATTATTGTCCTCTAACCCAATGTTGCTACTCTCATCACCACTACCCCTGCTACCACTAGTTGATCATGTGGTATGGTAAGCCAAAGAGGTTTGTGCCTCTCCAACTAGGTGTCATACTCTGCCATAGTATTGACATCTACAACCCTGCATCTTGGATCCATATCACTACAAACATATCTCTCCAACTCTGATATGATGTATCATACTCAATAAAGCCCCCCATTGCTGCCTCTCATATGCCACCCATCCAAAAAATGGCTCCACTTGAGGAACTGTTTTTCATTTCTTGAACTACTACAATACTCGCACTGGAAAATATCTCTCAATGATAGTCAAGGTCTGCCCTATCAAATAGTGAACCCTCTGGATATATGGCATATAAGGGTCATCATCCTCCTAGTCCTCATAGTTAATATACTATTGCTAGATGAATGAATCCATCTCATCAATAACCCTACACTATTGATCAAAATCACCCATATGCCTCTACCGTCGAAACCCCTCATACATGAAAAAATAAGGAATGTATGGCCCCCATCATTTGTCACACTCTAGATGTAGTATGACAATGCAATCAAATGCCAATAGATGTAGTAAAATCACCCCTATATCCAAACTTTTCTCTCCCTTGTGCAAAACATAATGTAGCTCCCTATATCAATCTCCCAACATAGTTGCTCCCCATGCATGCATTGTCCCCTCCTCAAACATTCTCTCCATCACTCCCGCCTAGCCTATTGTAAATCCTTGAAACCTCCTATCTAGCATCAAGGTAATAGTAATCAATGCAGCCACAAAGAGGCATAGATTTGTCCAATCACCCAACTCTACATCCAGATCTAGCTCTAAACTCCTAAAAGGAAAATCTCAACATGTATATATCCTCTGAAGGGCAGCTCTCACCCCTATAAGTGGTCCACTAAATCTCCTCAGATCTATATTCAAAGAATCCACCACATGCCCTCTAATGGGATAGTACCCTCGCCAATGGGCAAGTGAAAACTACTCGTATCACTACACCACCACTCCACAAGTATTGTCATTAGTGCTTTGTGTGCTCAAATCTAGGGCATGTAGGAAACAAAGTACAACCTTGTAAGGTGTATCTAGTTATCATCCTTAGGAGTAAGTTTCTCCCAAAGCATCTTGATAATTTCCATCCACTGCTCCCACGACTGTAGGACCTTCAGGTCTTCCTACATCATTCCACACATTAATATTATCCTTTTAATCCAAACCATTCATCCATGTCTAACCCAATTGACCTACCCTTGCAGTTTCTATGAAATTGTACTTTTTTTTTTGCATGAGCACCATTTTATAACACGCAAGCATGCTAATTTTGTACCAAATCACCACTTTATGTAGAAGCAACAATATTTTACCCAAGCATGCCAATTTTTGACACAGACGTTACATTACACAAGTGTCATTTCCCTTTTCCCCAATTCCCCACTAGGAACATTTAATGTTCAAAGGTGTTGTGTTTTCTAACACAACCACCAAAATTGACCTTAGGTGCTGTGAAAATGCAAGCACAATTTTTTTCACACAAATGTCACAATTGTGCCCTTAGGCACCATTTCATGAAATAGTGAATTTTTTTTTCCTATTTCATCTCCTAATTTAATGTACCCTATACCCTCCTAACCTACCTAAACTTAATGGATAAAATACATATATAGCCTCTCTTGTGTCCTCTGGCCATTGATACTCTTGAACTCACTCACCATGATGTATATGCTGAGGAATCTCTGCCATTGCTCTGCTCTTCCACCTCAGCTTCACTCAACCAACCAAAAGTTGAAAATAACTATTTCAGCCCCCCAGAGCCTATTTATCGGTTATTTAACCCTAATCACCTCCCCTAAACATTAAATTCTTCTATAATAGATGCATAAAATGTCCCATTCTCTCTCCCCATTCTGTCTAATTCCTCTATTTCTTCTCTCGCTTTTTGCTAACTTTTTCTTCCATGGAATTCCAAATCATTTTAGCCCACCTTTTTTGAGCCCTTGACTAAAATTATTTTTCTAAACTTTTTTGGTTAGTCTCTCGAGGGGACATCACCTCCTAACTAACTTTTC
>VDFB02013713.1:0-12810 GCA_007258455.2 Sequoia sempervirens | reverse complement strand
CTGTGGTTTTTCCCATCTTGGGTTTTCCACGTATATCTGGTGTTGTGTGTTGATCTTGTATGTGCTTGTGTTTGTCATATCTTTTCATGTTTTAATCTACACATCCAAATTTAAGGGTTGTGTCTACACTAAGGGTAAGAAGACTAAAATTTTAGTATCTACTGATTCACCCCCCTCTTAGTAGATTGTTGTTTTCCAACAATGCGCCTGTGAAGCTACTTTCCAATCTAACTTTGTAGAGTCCCCTACATTGGGCTTCCTTCAAGACCGAGCACCTGGGGGGTTCCTTCTTTGCAATTCTGAGGACCTATGAAGAGCTTACATCTTGTGGGATTTTTTCACTATTTTTTTTGCAGGCCTTCGGTGCACTTTGTTCAATCCTCCTTAGGAGAGAGTACCTGTGGAGCCATTTGCCTGCCTTGTGCTTTCACGTATGCCAGATTGCGGTCTACTTCCTTGATAGTTTAGGCATATTTTCTTGAAACTATTTTAACCTACTTTACCGAACACTCATGTTCACTAAAGTGGGGGAAAAATGTATAGGAGTGAATTTTCACCCCCTCACAAGTTCCCCTTTTACATCCTTCACCTTAGAAAAATCAAACCCAACCATGTAATTCCACATCATTCTTATGTACTCCATCCACTTGGTGCCCGATTTTAGTGTCTATTGGGGAATTTCTATTAGGGATGCTAGTGTCTATGGGGGAATTTCTATCATTCATCTGTACTCTTTCACTTTTGAATGGCTCTATCCATCCTAATTGACCTTCAAATTCCTATCTTTCACAATCATCTCATCTTCTTCATAATTCTTGACAATTTTCATGCCTCTACATCATTCTTGAGCAATTTCTTACAAAATCTTGAGCTACTTGTACTATTGGCTTAATTATTCCAACATCACAACATTCTTCACATCTACCATAGAAGTTTCAACTTGGTGTCTTGAGAGACTTCCTCTAGCATCATTATGGCCACGCCAACTTTGCCATGGTTGTAGACTTACATTCCTCTCTCATTGGCCTTGAGTGCCTCTGATTGAGGGTGGTATTATTTACTTGATTTTGAATTGTTTTTGGATTTGAGTAGCATAGTGCTTCTTGTAGTATTCGGTATTCATTTCCTTTCTAGCATACTTTCTTTATCACATTTCTATTTCTCTATCTATCTAGCTGTCCGTGGAGGTGGAAATGCCAAAAAAAGGGTTTGACTATAACAAGCCCTGAAACACCACCAACATTTTTCCCCACTTTGATGTGTGTAGGTACTTTTTTTGTGGAGCTTGTGGGAGAACTAGAATTTCTATGAGTTGAATCCTTATCTTTCATGTCCTTGTCTTCTTTTTCACCATCTTTCCTATTATTTCAATTACTCTATTATTTCCTACTTTTATCATCACTTAAAACTTCAGTAGTTAATTTGTTAGTAGGTTTCCAACACTTTTGAATGTCCTTTTTCATTGTCTATTTGTATGGACACTAACGCACCTGTGGGACGCCAGCATGTCGTGTTGTTGTCCCTATTCTGTATCGTTGTCCTCTGGAAAAGGGTTGTTCGGGGTACAGTCCAAGTTCTAGAAACTTGCTTGCTTAGTCCAAACCTAACTCTCGGGTTAGTAGAGTGATAAAAGTACTGAGAGTGTTCTTCATTCTCTATCCTCAATATTAAAAAACTCCCTAAACACTTTCACAATTGAGGTAGATTAGGTAATCCTTCAACTGCCGGCTCTCCATGACCTAGAGTTTTTGAGTGGTCAATCCCCCTCCTCTACAGGAAGTTGTACCCAAACTTGTGTTTTCCTACAATTAGCTGGTGAATCTCCGTCACTTGTTTGCAAAATTTTAGTAGGAACTTTTTGTCTGAGGGGTACTTGGGGAGCTTATATGGAATCTTATGGAAGCCTACCACTTGGATGTATGTAAAAGTTTTGAACTAGCTATACTAGTTCCCCCATGCTTTCAATTCCTCCATAGTTTCATTGGAGATCCTTCTAGAGAAATCTCCCTCTAGTCCTTTGAGCACTGAATAAATAACTTTGTCATTGACAACATAGAAATGTGTGTAACTATCCTCCAACTTTATTTGAGGATAATTTTCATAAATGGTAACTTCCTCAAGTTCAAAGGAACCCATTCTATCTAGTCTTAGGAAGGAGGCTTGAGATGCCAACAAATAAACCAAGTATAAGGTCATGTATAACTTTGATGTTTGTAGAACAATATTCAACTGATAATGAATGGTGCCACTTATAAGAGTGGCCCAATCAATTTTATCTTTGTTTGAGTCATTGATGGTCACAATGAACTGGACCATCCATGGATAGGAATCCCTAACATGGGGATATCCAAACACCTTACTTAATAGGACAATTAAGTCCTTGATATATTCTTTGAACTCACTTCTATGTTGCACCCTAGCCATATTGAGGGTTACTTTCCTTGAGGTAACCAACATCTGATTGTTAACATAAGTGAGGTTTTTTTTCCTCCTCATCATCAAAGTACTTGATTTCCTTTTTCATATCAATCGCCTTGTATTGAGGGTGGACAAGAATCCTAAAAAATATTCTCAATCATATCTGGGCTTACATCAAGCACCACTTCTCCTAATTACCCATCACCTTCCTTATTTTATGATTATAGTAGTAGGCACATGTTAGGAATAGCTCTGGAGATCAAATAGTCACCAGGAATGAAATAGCTTGCACTAATCTAGAATTAGTTGGTGTTGTAGCAGCACATGTTCTTGTTGCTTCATCATTTATCTTCCTTTTAAATTTATCCATGTCCACATGTTTGAGGTTAGTGTCTCTAATTTTAGTGTATGGGGAGAGAAGTTTTGAAGGTGTATGGTATCCTTTGTATTTGTACTTCATTTTTGCAAGATCCTTTGGTGGCATATCTCTTTCACATAAGAAACACCATGTGTTACTCATTTATTTACCTCAAAATAAAGAAGACCCTAAAAAGAAAGTTATATTATTTCTAATATATCTTAATTTATAAAATAATAACTTGTTAAAAAAAGGTAAGAAACCAAACACACTTTTGGGTGTTGGGCCTCAGACCTCCCCTTTTATCTCTTGTCAAATGGTTAAAACATATTTAGTGAGAAAATTTTGATTGTAGTTTTCAATCTTTCAGAGCTCAGGGATTGAAGATACCTCTTATCTCTTGTTTAATAGCACTATATGTAAACACTTAAAATTGTCTTGAATGGTATTACGCACTTGAATCTGATATACTAACATTGTTTCATCTTGAAATTCATCCTCTTTTCACCTGTTTGATTAAATAAGCCTAGTTATTTAATTAAATGCATCATTTTCATCTATTAATCTAATTAATTTTGTGATAGGACGAATATATGCGTTAGAAAATGAGCAGCAAACTAAAGAGTGCAAATGAACACCAAAACAACCTACACCTCAAGATTAGCCTAAGTTGGAATCAACATAAGATAAAAGCAACAAATGGAACTTTATACCTCGTCTCAAATCGATCCTTTGGTTGGCCCTTCAATCTTTGATGTGTATGCTCCTTGGATGGCACAAGATGCAAGCTAAATGATGATGTGAGGATGAGTGCCAATGGATGAAGACATGAAAATGGCTAAGTGTAGGTTGAGAAATAAAATTGCAAGAGTTTGGCTAGCAAAAATGATCTCTCCTAAAATGTGAGAAAAGAGGGGGGATTTATAAGAATTTTGAGAATTCCTAGAAGAGATGGATGGCCAAGATTGAGGCCACAAATATCAAGATGTAGGGCTAAGGTGAGTTGAGAGCTCACAAGCCCTCACATCTTGACATGTGGCATGGGGAGAGGCTTAAGAAAGATGAGGTGGAGATGAAGTGTAAGAGAAGTACATGACATGGAGGGGGGTACAAAGTACATGGGATTGGACAAGATCTCCTCATAAAGGAGGTCCTTGTCCCCCATGTAGTGAGGACATGTGAGGAATTAAAATTCTCAAATATCCTTGGGAGAGGTGAATAAGAGATAAAGAGAGGACATGTAGAGATAAGTGAGAAGAAATTAAAAATTCCTTTTGAGTATAATAAATTAATAGATACGGCTAATAAGGTTGATCGAGACACATGTCGCAAGGACATGGGGAAGAGAAAAATAATTAATATTCCAGCCGAAGATGAGAGTGATTAAAAATTCCTCAAAAAGGACTTTGGAACAAGGAATTAAAAATTCCTTGGGGATGGGAAAAGAGTTATTCAGGGGTGATTAGAAAAGGCTGATGAGGTTAGAGGAAGGTTGGGTGACAAAAAAAAGGAAGTTAGAGGCCAACTTCACAAAGTTGGAGGATGTGACACCTCCTAATCAAAAGGATTAGGCATGTGCACCTTAATGATGAGATTAGAAGATGGATTAGGATAAAGATAAAAAGAAATGATGGAGGATGTGACATGAGGAGGAATTAAATAAGTGTGATATTTATTTAATTCAATTGATGAAAAGAGGAAGGTATTTAATTATTTAACTAGATACCTTAGGGATTAGAAGAACTTAAGGATGTTAATTAAAGGGGATAAATTTGGATAAATTAAGTGTCCAAATTTAGATGTCTACATTTTTCCCCTCTTTGAGATGGTGTTACGAAGTAGCATCATTTCAAAGATTATTAAAACATAGAACCTAGAAGAAGATGGTTAGATTGGAAAAGATGCCCCAGTCATTCAAAGAAGTGACTAGGAAGGAAGAAAGATGATGAAAATTAGGGATGAAGGATGCCCCCTCGAGAGGACATGTGGGTTCAAGAGAACACAGGTGGGCTCTCGAAATGGATGAGATGATGCAAGGGGAGTTGAAGAAGATGATGCAATGTAATGGAAGATTGGGAGGGGAGTGTGATGAAGGATGAATGGATGGGGGGGATTGATGCAAGAGGATGGAATGGAAAGTGAAATGCAATCCAAATGCAATTTTCCATCGTCGGAGCACTGATTTTTGCTATAGCAGAAGACACGATACACCAAGGTATAAAGGACCAAGGTAGATTAGTGTCTACTGCATGAGACAAACACAACAAACAAGAAGGCTATCCCAACACCCCAAAGTCATATTGACCTTGATGGGGTCAAGTATTGGGATAACCACAAGCACACAAGGATGCTAGCGTAACTACAAGACCTCGGGGATCTTGGTGAGTCTTTGCGTGGACAGCAGGAAGATGAAAGATCAAGATATACTATGTGTTGACTGGTCAAGCACACCATGATATGATGGATCAAGGCGATAAGCGACAAGTGATGATAGGGAGCTCAAATGATAAACAAAAGAAAAAAGAATCAAAGATCACAATGAATTTCAAACGTCCTTTGCCATAGGATCAATCAAGGGGATGGATGGGATTGATGAGGTCTATTAGGAAGGATGCATCCTGTTGGGACCGATGATGGATACTAAATTAAAAGATTAGTATGGCATAAGATATTGAGAACCGATTGAGATAGGTATTAAGTGGATCTTGTTAGTTGAACCCATTAGATGAGGGCATAACAGCGACTGCGACCACGAGAGACATGACACAAGATAGGAGACCTCGATGGATGATAAAGATGAGACAGACAAATAGGAACAAGATATGAAGATTGATGATAGATGATAAAGGATCAGATGGACAAAGTAGAAAGATTGATGATAGGCGATAAAGGGACAAAGTGGACAATGAAGATCGATGATGGAACCCCGGGGGCAAATCAAATGATCGACCTTGCCTACGTGAAAGCGCAGGGGCAACGTAGTTCAATAAAAGGTTGATGACAGAACATGATGGAGATTTTGATGGATGACTAAGATAGGATGGAGAACAGGAGAAAAGTGGACAATATAGATCGATGATGGATGGAAACCCAGGGGCGGATCAAATGATCGACCTTTCCTACGTGAGAGCGCAGGGGCAACATAGTTCAACAGAAGGCCAAAGACAAATGATGGATGAAAGATGATGAGATAACCCTAGATAAGGGGTTAAAATAATTGGACCAACAAGTGGGACAAGATAGACTGTTGGTTAGTTGGAGGATGGTGACTAGACAAAGCTCAAGGATGGGATAGTTATTCAAATCATCAAAAGATGAATTGGGAGGATGAGATGATGAATAGATGAATGATGAGAAAGGATAGGAGATTGAAAAGATGTGTAAAAGAAGCAGAAGTGATGATGATGAGGTAGATGGAATTGGGTTGCCTGGGGAAAAGCCTATAGCTAGATACCAATGACAAGGGATTATGAGATGGGATGAGGGTAGAGGATGGGGGGAGGAAAAGGATTGTTTGGGTGGATTGGATAGAGGGATAAGGATTTGGATGAGGAAAAGGTGACCAGATGGATAGATGAGAATGGATGCCATGATGGAAGGATAGGAAGATAGGGATGGGAAGATGGATATAAGGATTGTGTGGAGGGATAAAAGATAAGGATGGGGAGATGGATATATCGATAAGGAGATAAGGATAGGGAAATGGAAGGGAGTGATTTGATGGAATGAATGATGTCTCCAAGGACTGTATCATAAAGGAAGATAAATGCCCCCACTCTAGATAGGTCATGTGTGAGGAGGCATGAGGGATGCAATAGAGAAGGATAGGAAAATAAAGGAGTGGGATGGATGAAGATAGGGTGCATGGATAAGGAAGGGAGATTGAGGGTAGCATGATAGGTGGATCAGGAAGGTAGACGAGTGCGAATGACAGTTGGGATAGTGTGTAGATGAGGGAGATGTATGCTAAGAGGTGCCCAAAGCATGCTTATATGTTTTCCCCATTGCTATCAAGATCACAAGGAGGATGGAAGGATTGGGATAAATGAGATATGCCAAGAAGGATGTGTAAGATTGATAGGATGGAGGGGATGAAAAAAATGATGTATAAGAGGAAGACGAGTGTATAGCTGGAAGAATAGAAGGAAGCATAGCGGATGGAGGGAGCACATATCAGGAAGCTGCCCCCGAGTGCAGATGGGGATTTACACATGACGCCTATTTTCCAGGTTTTCATCATGGTACTTATCCAAGGCGCTTGGTTGCCAAGTTTTCACCATTGGATGAATTATTTCTCTTTACTATTTTTTTTTTGGAATTTTTTGATTTTTTTGACTTTTTTGGGATTTTTTGATTTTTGACTTTTTTGGATTTTTGGACTTTTTTGGATTTTTGGATAACATGCGGAAGGAGATGGATAAGGATAGGGAGGTGAATAAGTGGTTTTAGAAGACATGCGATAAGGATATGGGTGAAGGACTCAAGCATCAAGTTCTATATCAGGTATTAAGAGCCCATGTTCGAACCGACTATTGGTTGGTGGTACAATCTTATGAGGATAAATGGATTATGCAAGAGGATGAATTAGAGGGATTTGATGGGGGAGATATGTGGGATAAGGGGTGGGATGTTGGAAAGTGTATGGATGGAACGATGGGGTGGATATGTGATGCGAAGTTGTGTTTAGGACCAACATTGGCACATATGGTGGTGGATGTGAAAAGATAAGAGGACTAATAGATGCAGAATGTGGGGATAATGAAGGAGATAGAATAGTGAAGTTCGTGACATAGGGACCCAAAACAGACTTAGGAGATGAAAGGGGGGTATGATTAGCTTTTGGATTAGCAACTTTGGATGTTCTTACAGATTTTTCATTTGATGGCATTGCATCTTTTTTCTTTGGGATCCACATGGTTTTGATTTTTGCTTTAGTGGGCCTTTATGGCTGATGGGTTTGATTTGGATTGTGGATTTGATTTTTCTTTTCTTCAACATGTCGTATAGAGGGAACATGGGGAGCTTTAGATTCATGTGGATGTTTGGATTTATGCATTTTTATGTTAGCATCCAAAGTGCATTTATTAGCAATGGGATGGGTGTGAGGGGATGGATGATGTGGAGCAATGGAGGTAGGAGTATGAGGGATTAAAGTGTAGATGGGGATGTTTAGGTATGTGCTGATCACGATTATAGGATATCTTGAGAGAGGGATGTTTTATGATGGATGACATGTATGGGTGTTGGATGCTGGGTGAAGGATGAGATGGAGGTGATCTTGGGATATCACGGACCCAAGATGGATAAGTGGGTGGAGGACATAGAACCCAAAGATGGATCGATGGAATGGAGGATGGGAGATTGTGGATGATATGGAGGATGTAAGGCTAAAATGGATGGGTGGATAGAAAGAGGAATATGGATGGTTGTTTTGAGGTGATGTGATAGAGGAGAGGATGGCAACATATGGTTGGGTGGAGGCGATGGGAAGAGCCGACATTTCTTTTGGAAAAGGCTCGTTGAGGGGCGTCTAGAGGTTGACTTCAACGTGTTTAGATTGTGAGTCTTGGGGAATAGTCAAGACCTTGCATCGCAATTTGTTCTTTGACGGATGGAACTCAAAATACCACTTGCTGGTGAAGCCTAGACCTTTCATGATAGTTCATGTTCTTGAGCATTCGATCCATGATAGGATTTTTGTTAATTTGAAAACATGATGCGAGTCCATTATTAGGTGGGGGATGATGGGTGGTATATACATTGTGTTTTTCTTCTGCAAGGAGGCCACCATGGAAGAATGTGAGAGTACCAAGGGGATATGCAAGCGGTGTGGGGATAGCATTTTTAGGCGATGATGGGGGATCCTGAGAAGGAGATGATGGGATAGCAACATTTGGATGGGTTGTATCTGGAGAGGGAGTAGGGGATATGATAGGATCTAATTTTGTGGTAGCAGGCTCATGCAATGGAGATGGAGATGGAGAGGTAGAATCTTGAATGTCAAGAGGATCATGGAATGGAATGGATGGGGGAGTGTGATCTTGCGATAGACTAGATGGGATGGTAGGATCTTGATGCAGGAGGAGGGATATGTTGGCATGCTTTGGATTAGGCTTTAGCATGACTCCATCGTGTCAGGAAGCAGTAATGGAGTCATGAGGGGGACTCTTCAAGTGGGGAAGATGGAAGGATGGAGGATTCAAGTGTTCCTGGAAATGATGCAATTTGGAAGAAGTGGATTGGATTTGGAATTAATACGTTGATACGTTTGTGACTGGAGTAGGGGTGGGTGTTCAATAAGTTTGGTAGATGTGATGGTAAAGAGATGGGGACTTCGATGGAGTCGAGAGGATGTGATGGTAGGAGTAGGATCAGTCAGGAGGATGTGTTGGAAGTGGGGACTACGATTATGGATTCGAGGATGTGATGGTATCATCAATAATGGGTGTTGGATGGAGATAATCTAATGACCATGGATGATGGGTTAGGTTAAGCAGTTTCATAGGCGCAATGTGTGGAGTGGGGGATGTTTCCTTTGTTATAAGTCCTTGGAGAAACTTGGATATGCTAGGCTGAGATGGCGAGGTGGGAGTGGATGAAGGTTTATGGATTAGTGGACTAGGATTAGATGGAAGATTAAGACTAGATGGAGGATTAAGGTAAGGATATGGGCATGGGGAATTAGGATAGGATGACATGGACGGTGGATCGTTGGTGGAAGATATGGGCGGCATGTTGTAATAAAGGTATTGGGATGGTGGATTAGGATGGGAAGATGTAGGTGTTGGATTAATATAGGGAGATGCGGATGTTGGATTAGGGTAAGTTGGTGGGTGTGTTTGACTAGGATAGGAAGGTGTGAATGTAGGATTAGGGTAGTGGGTACATGTGGATGAAGGATTGAGATAAGAGGATGTGGATGGGGGATCAAGATAGGGGTATTGTGACGGCAAACTAGGATAAGGGGATGATGTAGATGAGATATGATGGATGATGGACATCCCTTGTCAAAGAGTAGCATAAGTGTGATTAGAGGCATGGATAAGACATGATGGGATAACTCGATGTGGTGATTGGATTTTGGAATGTGGGTGGAGAAAGCTTACTAGCAATGATAGTGTCAAGGGGATCTATGTCGTATACCTCTTGATCAACAAGACTTTCATTATCATCGTTGACGTAATTAGGGTTTCCCTTGACTAATATTGATGGAGGATAATAATTCATGATGATGAAAGGATAAAGATGATGGATAAAGATTTTGGATGGCAATGGACAAAAGCCCAAATCGGGATTGGATTAAAGCTCAGATTAGGATGATTCGATGATACGATGGGATTGATTTTGATGATCGGATTTGATTATCAAAGGATGATTACGACACCGAATCTGCCTCGAGATGGAAGTAGATTGGTTGGGTCGAAGGTGATTGGATAGGGATGCAATTGGATTGGATTAGATAAGATCGATCGATGATTGATTGATAAGATCAACTGATGGATGACGAAAGAGACTACAAATCCCATTCAGAGATTATCTTAGATGACTTAGGATGCTGATTGATCAGATTAAAGGATGAATGGATGATTGCGGCACCGAATCCACTTTGAGATTGAAAATGGATTGATTGGGCCGATGATGATGATTAACTTAGGATGGGTGACAATCCTAAGAGGATGTTAATGATGACGATCAGATCAGACACTTCGGTCAATTTGGATAATAACTTGGGGCGAAGTCCGAGAGTTTGGATGGGAAGTGATGATTTGATTGGAGAAATGGATGAACAAATACTCAAAATGAGCAAGCGGTTGATAAGGACGGATGACGATTACTCGAGCGAGTAAGCGAATGGTCGAATGATAGAAACGAGGTTCAAAATGATGAAAGGATGTGTCAAATGGATGAAGTTTACTCGGAATAGGAAAGCTTGGAGAGAATGTTAATTATACCCCCTCGGGAGGCGAGATGGTGAAAGGTGCCCGGCCAACTTCTCAAAGTATGAAGTGGTATATATCATCGGAAAGAGCGAAAAAAATGAGAACAACGCCTTTGAACGGAGTCAATCGGATAAAAAGTGTGGAAATGGTGACCCCAGGAAGAAAGAGCAGAAGGTCAGGTCCGCCACTCTGTAAGGACAGGTCCACCACTCTATAAGGACAGGTCCACCATAGCAGGATAGGTCTGCCACCAGAGGGACAGGTCCGCCACTGGAAGGACAGGTCCGCCAAAGGATAAGTTTAAGCTTGATTTTTTGATGGATGGGTAAGGCAAAGGACCCAAAATATAGCAAACACTGATAAACAGATTTGGCTAGACTGAAAATGACTGGTTTTGCACGAGAAAGATAATTCAGATAGCACAACCCTAATATTTAGTAGAAACAGGTATGGCCAACAAAGTTTTCTACTCTAAGATGAACATGGTTGCTAAGGAGTCCTTGATATACACCCGGTACATGAGGCCCAAACCGTGAACACCAACCCATTACAAGCGTGAGTCGGGAACCTTAGCGAGATACTAAAGGCTCAGACCAACTCTTCACGTCATCCCGATGCTTTGCCAATTACAACGTGGTTGGATTGAGGTACAACTTTCGCTCTCCCTCCTTTATATACCCCACCGGTACGCATGGTTGGAATCGTCCCTTGGGGTGATGAAATCCCCAAGCAGGTCACACTAAGAAAAAGAAAATGGGGTGACTCAAAGGACTTGGAAAGCTACAATTTCTCATCTCCTAGGATTTCCAAATGGCGCAAGGGGATTGGATACATCAAATAGCCTTCCACAAACACGCCAAACAAGGTTTGTTGACCCCTCTAGTTAAACTATGTGCCTAATTTACCAAAGGACAATTGGTAGAAATTTGAAATTTCACCTTCGGGAGGTCAGGTCCGCCACTCTGTAAGGATAGGTCCTCCACTCTAGCAGGACAGGTCCGCCACTCTGTAAGGACAGGTCTGCCACCGGAGAAGAAGAAGGTGCCCCGACCAACTTCTCAAAAGAATCAATTGTTATATATCGTTGGAAAGAGCATGAAAAAATAAGAAGAATTGCCTTTGAACAGAGTCAATCGGACAAACAGTGTGGAAATGGCAGCCCGAGAAGAAAGAGCAGAAGGTCAAATCCACCACTGCATAAGGACAGGTCTGCCACTCTGCAGGGACAGGTCCGCCACTCTGTAGGGATAGGTCCGCCACTCTGCAGGGAAAGCAAAAAATAGAAAACGTGAAAGAAAGAGACCCATTTGTGGGTCCCACCGGGCATGCCAGAAATGTGATAGGTCGAATATATGCGTTAGAAAATGAGCAGCAAACTAAAGAGTGCAAATGAACACCAAAACAACCTACACCTCAAGATTAGCCTAAGTTGGAATCAAGACAAGATAAAAGCAACAAATGGAACTTTATACCTCGTCTCGAATCGATCTTTTGGTTGGTCCTTCGATCTTTGATGTGTATGCTCCTTGGATGGCACAAGATGCAAGCTAAATGATGATGTGAGGATGAGTGCAAATGGATGAAGACATGAAAATGGCTAAGTGTAGGTTGAGAAATAAAATTGCAAGAGTTTGGCTAGCAAAAATGATCTCTCCTAAAATGTGAGAAAAGAGGGGGGATTTATAAGAATTTTGAGAATTCCTAGAAGAGATGGATGGCCAAGATTGAGCCACCAAATATCAAGATGTAGGGCTAAGGTGAGTTGAGAGCTCACAAGCCCTCACATCTTGACATGTGGCATGGGGAGAGGCTTAAGAAAGATGAGGTGGAGATGAGGTGGTAGGATAGTACATGACATGGAGGGGGTACAAAGTACCTTGGGATTGGACAAGATCTCCTCATAAAGGAGGTCCTTGTCCCCATGTGGGTGAGAGGACATGTGAGGAATTAAAAATTCCTCAAATATCCTTATGGGGGGAGAGGGGAAAATTAAAAGAATAAAGAGAGGACATGTGGGAAGAAGTGAAGGAATTAAAAATTCCTTTTGAGTGCATTGGGAGATTAAAAGTGAATTAAAATTCACATGGGGAAGTG
>VDFB02013710.1:0-23478 GCA_007258455.2 Sequoia sempervirens | reverse complement strand
ACTCACCAGTATTAGATTTCTTGATTTTACAACCTTTAGCACTAAATGAGAGCCCATATCCTTTATCACACATTTGAATTACACTCAAAATATTATGCTTCAAACCTTCTACATATAGAGTATCATGGGGTTTTGTCTTTGAAATAAATAAAAAATAGGTGCACCAAAATGAAATAAAAGGAAAATATGGGGTGTGTAATGGAATGGGGCTTCATTAATTTTACTATAAATAGAAAGGGAAAAATGGGGTATAATGCACCTATTTCCCTCTATCTTATTAGGAAAATAAGACCCCTTAAGCAAAGGTTGACTTTCAACCCTTACATGAGTCAACCTTGAAGGAAATATTGTTGTTTTCCTAATGATAGAGGATGGGGCAGATCTACTGAAACAACACTTTTGGGATAAAGATTAAAAATAGAAAATAAACCCAAAAATACAATGCACCACATGAATTTAGAAGATTAAACCTTAATCTAACATAACTTGCAACTTTACGAAAGATCTAAGAAGGTTAAGTATTTTTGCACCTATCATCAAAATGTTTTTGATGAGTGTCCTCTGGGACTCATTCACCCAAGGGTGAATGGGTCTTTGTAAGTGTTGATGGTTTAGATGAGCACAACAATAGTTAAACACAATATCACTATTCTGCTCTCCTGAAAGAGAAAGAATAACACATGGATATCTTAACTCCCAAGGTCTTTGTAATTGGTTCTCGACTGTGCTGATTTCACTCATTGGTTGATGTGAACTATAATGTTCAAGGGGCCTATTGGTGTTGAGCTTGCGGATTGTTCTAGAATCAAAAATAAATTCAAACCTACTTTAATTGAGGTTTTTAAAGAAACAGAAAAAGACAGATCAAATCTTTGGAACTGAAGAGAATGATAATGCATCCAACTTAACCAAACTTGTTACCTTTCAAGGAATTGATAACTAAAACTGGAGAACAAAATCAACTTGTGATTAACACACAACTTCATTCATTCATAATGCTAACTTCAACAACAGATTGTAACTTACCATTTAAACAACAGAAAAAGATAGATCAAAGCTTTGGAACCGAAGAGAATGATAATGCATCCAACTTAACCAGACTTGTTACCTTTCAAGGAATTGATAACTAAAACTGGAGAACAAAATCAACTTGTGATTAACACACAACTTCATTCATTCACAATGCTAACTTCAACAACAGATTGTAACTTACCATTTAAACAAAACATAAAATAAGATTTTATTCCTTGAAAGCTTCTCAAATTGAATGATTAACTGAAGATGAATACTGTTCAACAACAAAACATGAAGTAGATTTAAATCTGGTTGCTTCTACTGTTAGTGAAATAGATAAGCAAGATTTACAACTCTGGTACAATCACCAGTGTACAGAAAATCTATGTCTTCAGATTGTTTCCATCTATTCTAAGAGAACTGGAAGGATACATTACTGCCTTATGTCGAATCTAACTCCTACTCTATTGCTACTCTTAAGTTTCTCTTACTTCTTAGAAAATTACTACTATTTCTAAAAAAATCTCTCTAGATCTTCTAAAAACCCTCCCCTTTTTTTTACAAAGAGGCCAAAATGCCATATATATAGGATGTACCAAAAAGAATGTGTTGGCCCCTATTTTAGGGTTTACAAAGTATTAGTTTGTTATAGGAGGGTCAACCCTTAGATCTTTTCAGAATGAAGTTAATGCTGCATCCTCCATGTCCATATTGGTGAAAGATTGCTTTGGGGATGACCTCTAGATCTTTTGCAATTATGGTATTTACTTATGGCCTCTGTGGCCATATTCAAACTTCCATCAGATTCACTTTGAATGCTCTAAAGAATTATCATTAATGCCAACCCCCCTTTGCTGATAGTGATCCCATCTGTAACTGTGACTCACGGTTTCTTCCTCCTTTTTGCCTGATTCTCACTCCAGATCTTTCTGCAAGCTGACCATATTTGGAAGCAGCATCAAAATTTTTGTTAGATCTCCACACCAATGTTCACCGAGCTGCTCCATCAGCTCATTCACAGAGCAGATCCCCACCGGTCCCATACATTCTATTGATCTTCCTCACAAGGGTATTCAATCAGTCAAACTATCTAGGGTTCACCTTTAATTCTCTCTAATTGGTTGAACACATGCCACATAAGATCCCTGGGTGGTCAAAAGTCATTCACAACGAATCGCATGTCAGTGAGACACTAATCATGTCTCCTCGATGTGATTATACCTCCTTGTAGCTATTGGCAAGACATATGACAGTCAACAAGACATCATAGCGAGTGACCAAAGTCATGTCGATATCCACAGTGGTCGCCGATACAATCACTATTAGCCAAAATTTATAGCGAGTCCCCAAGGGTTATCCCGCTGTGGAGCTCCGTTGGTACATCATTCGCATTCAGCAAGACAACCTTCAATCAGCAAGAGGTCATAGCGGGCACTAAGAGTCATACCGATATCTTTTCCATTGGCAGGCTCGTCGTTATCTACAAGAATTTATTCCCTTAGCATGACATCACATCGAGCCCCTCTTCCTTCGGTGAAACACCATCGGGTCGGCTAGACATCACAGTGGGTTCCATTAGTCACGCTGAAGGTTTTAAAACCATCGGCAATACAATCACTTGTCGGCAGGACATCATGTCGAGCTCCTCCATTCTCCCCGAGCTCATTCTGTATTGGCGAGACCCTATTGAGTCAGCAAGAGATTACATCGAAGCCACCTTGTTTCGGCAAAAGCTCATTTCATTTTGGGTAGACTTTTCTTAGTCAACGAGACCTTATGCTGAGCTCAAAATTTTTTTCGAGACCCTTAATTGGTTGATAGGACTTCTCTCTAAGGCCTTCATCTTTCGACAAGACTCTGCCCAGTCAGCAAGACTTTACCCCTTCGGCCAAACATCATGCCAAACTTAAATCTTTTGGTGAGACATCACTTGGTCTCCAGGACATCTCCCTAAGAGCACAACCTTATACCAAAGGCATCATCCTTTTAGTGAGACATCACTTAGTCTCTAGGACCTCCTACCGAACTCAAACCACTACACCGATACCACCTCACCTCGGCAAGAGTCCACCCTATTGGTGAGACTTTATCCCGAAGCCACCTCTGTCACCGAGACCTCGCCTCTTCAGCTAGACCTTATGGCGAATATAAATTTTTCTCCCCGACGTCGTTCCATTTTGGCAAGTGTCCACCCTGTTAGTGAGACTTCATGCTGACGTTACCCCCTATCACCGAGACATTGCGATGTCAGTAGGACATTTCATCAAAGCCACCTTGCTTCGGTGAGAGCTCATTTCCTTCGAGGAGACCTTGCTTGGTCAGCAAGACCTCATACCGAAAGTAAACCATTCTCCCTGAGCTCAAATTTTTTTGGTGGGACCTCCTATAGTCAGTAAGACTTTACACCAAACCATGAACCTTCAGCAAGACCCTTCCCCCTCGGCCAGACTTTATGCCGACGTTATCTCTCTTAGAAAGATCTTTCTGATAACAAACCTTTTTGCTGAGACTTCCACAGATTGGCAAGACCTTATGCCAAGCAGAGAGACATATAAAACCTCACAGTGACTGAGATGTCATGGTGACCGGTGGATCCCAAATGAATAACACACTGCCAGTCAGCAAGACATTTGGAAGGTTTTGCCGACTCTTTCCTTAGAGGAATTTTATACCAAATTGGATTGGGGGATGCTTTCCAACTAAGCTCCTTGAGAAATATCATCATGTGCATGATTTAATCATGCAAAACAAGGCCTCCATTAGTCCTCAGAAGCATATAAAATATATCCTTTTTGATCATTTCACTTAATTTTCAACAAAAAGGAACCCAACTTTAACTGAGGCAGAACCAAATTCAATAGAACAAAAACAAACTCAGGAGAGAAAACAAAAGAACTCCCAAGACCAAACTAGACAAACAAAGGCGACAAAAGTAAAAAGAATAGGGGGAGCCATTTTGTTCCAAAATAAAATGGGGTGGTTATGCAAGGCATAACAAATGGCGACTTGGCTGGGAAAATGGTTTAACCATTTTCAAGAAACTGAAGGACTCAGCTACCCAGAACTCTTGGTTTATGAACATCACAACTCTAGTTGGGTTAGTTTAACAACCAAGGTTGAGCTAGAATCTCAAATGTAAATCAACAATGGCCACCCCTAAATCTATGTGTGTGCTGGATGGTGCAAGATTTGAACTACATGAGTTGATTCCATTTAGCTATTATGTAATGATATCCTGGGCATTGCTTTGCTGCCAGTTAGGCATCCATAGCCCCAACCAAGATACCTCTAGTTTTCTCACAGCATTGCTCTACTACTAGTCAGGCATCCATAGCCCCGGTACATATACTAGAATCACCCATTCATATTGAGTCCTCCTTTCTTTTAGATAATTCTTTTTCTCTTCTTCTTTTTTTTCTTTTCTCTTGGATTTTCAAATATTTCATTCATTTTTTTCTTAATATGTCAAATGTTAGACATATGTTCTGGGTTGAAAACTACCATGGACCTCATAATAGCACTTGGGAGATCAATTTTTTCACTCAAATCTTGCAACACTATCATCCTAGGACAAATATACCATTACAAGAGGAGATGATCTTAATGATTTGTGACAGATTCAGAGGTAACTAATGGAGATTGTTTACTTTGCACCTTGTTTTCAAGACTTTCCACAACTCTCATTGACAGTGGAAATAAAGCAAATAATTTAGGACAAAATTATCCACTAAGAACCTGAAAGTATCTAAACCACTTCTCTCCTAATAACCAAAGTATACTTCAGATAACAACCCACCATTTCAAGATGGAAAGAACAGAGAAACCCCAAAGAACAAACAAGACATAAACCAAACAACAAAGGAAATGAAAGGACAGAAAGAAAGGACAAACAAACAAACAGAAAAACTATTTACAAACAGAAAAAAAAAGACTATTCACAGATAGAATATAAAATTATTTACATAAATTATTTACAAGAAGAAATGTAGGAACTATTTACATAAATGCACTCCCTAGCAAAATACCAAACTTCATGACCCAAAATAATGTTTAAGAAACTGTCCATATACAGGCAATGGAACAAGTTCTCCCATTAGACTACTCATTCGGAAAGCATTTTCTCCTAGGATCTCAACGATTTGATAGGGACCTAACTAGAGCTTATCAAATTTCTAGTTTTTTCAGACCAACATTTGACAATAGCCTGGTGTCTAAAGGATTGTTGGAAGGTGACATCTCTCTGTTCTTCTAATTTCACCAAGGCAGCTAATCTTACCTCTATCCTATCATCACTAGAGTAGAATTTATGCATGAACTCAAGCATAGGTATTTGCAAATGAATAGGGAACACAAGCTCTTGGCCATATACTAGTTTAAATGGTGAAGTCTTTAAAGCAGCCTTGATCCTAGTTCTATTTTCCCATAATGCAAATCTTAGCTGGGTATGTCAGTCCCTAGGATTGTTTTCTAACAATTTTTTAATCACCCCTAAGAGATTCTTATTGGTTGATTCTGCAACTCCATTTCCTTGTGGGTAATAGTTTGAAGAATATTTTAATACAATTTTGTGATCATAAGCCCATGAAATGAACTCAACAGAAGAAAAGGAAAAGCCATTGCCACATACCAATGCGAAGGGTACTCCAAACCTAGTTGTGATGCATTCGGTGAGGAACTTGATTACTACCTCTGTCATGCTACTCTTGCAGCATATAGCTTCTATCCATCTTATGTAGTAATCAGTGGCAATCAAAATAAATTTTTGTCCTACAGAAGAATTTGGGTTAAATACCCCAATAAAGTCCAATGCCCATTGGGAAAATGGTCTTACCTCGTAAACAGGCTGCAAAGGCATGGCTAGGTGGCATTCTTTTGATGCAAAAATCTAACATATGTGACATGTTCTCACACGCTGATGGGCATATTTGAACACACATGACCAATAATAACTAGATATGAGGATCTAATGTGCTAACGAATCTGCAGATCCATGACCTATGCCATGTTTCCCATGAATTTTAGTAATTACATGCTTAGCCTCTTGTCAATCAAGGTATCATAGGTACACCCCCTCAAAATTATTCCTATACAACAATCCTCCTTTGAGAATATAATGAGAGCTCTTCATTCTCAGTGCTCTCCTCTTAGTCATATTCATTCCCTCTGGGCACCGATTATTAAGCATGAAATAGATGATATCAGCATACCAAGGGTCGTTGGAAAAGGACTGAGTTGTGTATTGCTGGAAAATAATGTTTCCACCAGCATTTGTCATGGATTTAGATAGGCTTGTACCTCTGACAAGTTTCATGGGGTGTATCTCCAAGTCGAACTCTTGCAAAATGGCCATCCATTTCCCTCTTCGTTCTCCCAGCTCACTCTGCATAAGTAGATATTTCACAGCAGCATCAGGAACTACAACAATAATTTGACTTTAGAGGGTGTAATGTCTGAACTTCTTGACAGCCCTGACTAGCACAAAAGCTTGTTTTTCAAGAGGCAGGTATTTGATTTCAACATTCTTAAATGGAGAGCTCATGAAGGCAATTGGCCTTTCCTCTCCCTCTTCTCTTCATTGAGTTAGGATAGCTGCACACGAGTATTCAGAGGTAGAATAATAGATATAGAACGACTTTAAGTAGTCACGGCTGGTGAGAACTGGCGCTTCCAAAATGGATCACTTGACCTGTGAAAACGTGGCCTTTTCCTCTTTACTCCACTCTATTTTGCCATCTTTCTTCATCATTTCATTCAGTGGTTTAACAATTTTTGTAAAGCCTGTGATAAACTTTCTCATGAAGTTGATCTTTCCAAAGAAAGATCTCATCTCCTTCTTGCTTCCTGGCCTGGTTATTTTTAGAATGGACTCAACTCGGTCTGGATCAATCAATATTCCTCTTTCAGAGATTATGTGTCCCAGAAGTTTCCCCTTAGAAACCCCGAACACACACTTTTTATGATTCAAGGAGACACCGTACTGGATACATCTTTCAAGAACTCTAGCTAAGTTTGCAACATGGTTTAGTCTATCTTTAGAGAACACTGTCAGGTCATCCATGTAGACAATGATGCATTTTCCAATCAGATCTTTGAATGCTACATCCATGGCACACTGAAAGGTTGTCCCAACATTTATCAAACTGAACGACATCCTTCTGTAAGCAAATGTTCCCCACTTAGTAGTGAAGGTTGTCTTCATTCTATCTTCACAGTTAACCATCACTTGGTTGTATCTAGAATAACCATCCATGAATAATATCATCTGAGACCCATTGATAGTTTGCAAGACTTCATCTAGTGAAGGGAGTGGGTAGTTATTTTTTTTCTGAAGCTCTGTTCAAATTCTGGAAATCTACGCATAGCCTAATCTCTCCATTTTTCTTACGGACTGGAACTAGGTTGGCCACTAATGTTGAATGTCATACAGGGAAGATTATTCTTGCAGAAAGCAATTTCTAAACTTCTTTAAAGATCAGTGGTTTAATGAGGGGAGTGGGTAGTTATCTTTTTCTGATTGCTTCAAGGCAAGCTTTCCCTACTTAAACTTTCTTTTCCGGGCAAAAATTAGCTAGGTTAACAGTTTGAAATTCACCTCCTTTATCTTCAGCTGATATCTTTTCCCGGGCCCTTGGGTCTGAATCAAAAATTATTTCTATGGCCACCATTCCCTTGGGAATTCTATTACTTTTTAAATTGAGGACCCCCTCTATATCACAATCTTCAGGGTTCCAATCTCCTTGATCCCTGTTGGACTCATCAATGATCTACCCTTCAAAAACATTTGAGCTTGCTATAAAAGCAAGGATATGTTGATCATCCTCAAAAACTTGAAAGTTCCTGACATTATCAGGAACACCTGGGGTGGAAATCAATTCTATTGAGAATATTTTAAACTTGGAGCCTTGCATGGGTTCTAGGCTACTTGCAGCAATAGCTAATGAATTAGCTATCTGATTCTCCTCTCTAGGGATTAAGCTAATCCCAAAAGCATTGAAGTCTTTAATTAGGTTCCATACCTAATTTCTATAAGCTGCCAACTTTCTATTATGACATGTGTATTGGTTGTGCACCTCCTTGATAACTATTTCTAAATCTCCTTTAACCATCAAGGCAGTGACTTTCTTCTTCTTGTTAGTGCATCCAAACTGCAACCTGTAAGAAGCAAAGAAATTTTTCCCTTTTGGGCTGGTTAATTCAATCTAAACACCACAACCTATTTTGGATTTGGATCCATCAAACATGAGGGTCCACAACTAATCATGAGCTAGGGTTGATCCCTTTGAGGTTATTATGGGTGTTTGGATAGGATGAGCCATAGGTGGGGGCAGTTGATCCTTTGCATCTAATATTGGTAAGAGGTGTTGAATAGGTTCCTCAGGTGTACTTTCCAATTCTGGCATAGACATATCATATAATCTGTGGCTATCCTTCTGATAGTCACTTACATCTTTGATTAATCCCTTGGGTTTTGGTATACTTGTGAGTGCAGGGGTATCAAACAAACCTTGGGGTTGTTCCTCATAAATATGCTGGTTTGGAAATGTGACTGTGGTAAGTTCAACTTGAGAAGGCACTTCCTTCCAAGGTATCTTATCCCTGATTAACATTGTTGCTTCTTTGGCTTCAAATGAGAAGTGATCTGTAACGGTCTCAAGGTGACTTAGGCTAGTTTCCTTAGCTTGGGAAACATGGTTTAAAATGCTGGTGTAGGGTTGGCAGGTCAATTCAAAATGATTTTGGTAATGCACCCTGCACCAATTATCAAGTAAAAGACTTTGCAAGTCGATATCTTCCCCTAAGACTAGCTGATCCTGTTGCAGCTTCCTGATCAATGCCTATTGATTTTCATTAGTCATAGAATCAGGGAACTTCAGTATTAATAATTCTTTAGGATCAAGAACTGAAAAGGTCAAAATTTCCTCTCCTTTGTAAACTCCTATCCCGGTTTCAAAATAAGCTACCTCATTGGGACAATCATATTCAGTGATGACATGTTTGAGGTGAGGTTCACTTTCAATCCTAATTTGCATAGGCACTCCCCTCCATGATAGCCACATATGTGAAAAGTTGAGGGAGAGATATCCTCCTATACTTTTCATCAAATCTCTGCTCAACAGCATACCATAAGTCTTGAGAATGTCTGCTACCTGAATATCTATATTGGTTAAAATATTGGGGTCAGACCCTACTTGCACATGTATATTTCTCAATTCTTCAGCTATATTAACCTCTATTTTATCAAGTTGGATGACCTTCTTATTTGTTTGGATAGGGTTCAATCCCAACTTCTTGCATATAGAAAATGACATAACATTACCAGAAGCCCCTAAATCTAACAGACAATTATGTAGATTCTTGCCACAAATTCTCAATCTTAAAAGAAATGGCGAGGTACCTACCTTGCTTCTATACAAAGCTGCGTTCATGTCTGCAGCAGGTGCTACCTTGGTTTTCCCTTTTGATTTATCATCTTCCTCCAAATCTTTTAGCACTATCTCTCATTGAGCAGGGCACCACTTTAGGATGTCAAAATATGATAAAGAGATTTTTTGTCTCTACATCTCAGCAACAATATCAAATTTCGTGTTATAAATTGCATTACTTTTGACAACCCCAAGTGAATTACCTTTATTATGGAAGTTAGGCGGGCCTTTTGGTGGAGGAGGGTTGTTATCAACACTTTGATTCAGAGGCACCACATGATTAGGCAGTGCTGAGGTAGTGAACAGACCCTTATTCTGATTTCTTAGAAGTGTCCTCCCTTTGTCTGAAAGGCTTGAGAATCATATTCATCTTCCTCTAGTTCATTCTCATCTTACCTTGGGAATGAAGGTTCTTTCTCAAAGAGGTCATAAGTCATTATTGTATCTACTAAGCCACCTTCTTTTTTTGAATTCCCTTGGAAAGTTTGGGCATCTACCTATGCCATCTTGATAACTTTCTCCATTTCAGGGCATTTTACCTCAGAATTAGTATCATGCAGCCTACACAAGTTAGTCATAAAATTAAGGTCAACCACGTTTGCAGTATGTGACGTTTCCTCATTAGCTTGATAATTGTGAGGAACTCCACCATTATTTGGCCTCGTATTCCATTTTCGGTTGTTGTTTGGCCTTTGGTTATATCCTCTATTTTGATTTTGATAGCCTTGGTTACGGGAATTTTTGCCTTGATAACCCCTTTGGTTGTGATTGTAGCTATTCTGATAATTGCCCTAGTTGTTACTGCTCTGATTAGGATAATTACCTTGATTTTGAGAGGGGTTCAATCTAAGCTGAGCCATGTCATTTGTGACTTGAGACAACATTTTCTTTAAGGGCTCTACCTCATTTGTGAGTTGAACTATCTTTTCACTTTCAACACTCTTAGCAACAGGTGGCTGATTGCCATGATTTGGTGTTCTGGTTTGGTTATGATGACTATGCGAACTATGATGAGCCCGTGATTATTGAAAGATGTTAGGAGCTCCATTGGCAAAGAATGGAACAAGAGATTGAGTATGCAACTCGAACATAGGTCCATAATGGGAAGGAGACATTCATGGGAGAGTATTGAATAAGGGGTTGGGCTAGACATCTGATACCCCATTGAAGGAAAACCTCCTCCCAAACTTCCTTGTTGAGAACTAATTTGTTGTTGCAGCTTAATGGCTAGATGATAGACTTTAAACAGGGAATCAATATCTGTCGGTTGGTAAGTCCTTTGCAGGAACAAGTGAATCAATGGGTCTATAACTCTAAAGTAAGCTTGGATGGCACTATTCTCAGCAACTAGATAGGGGTCTTGCAATCTCCTATACATTCATTGAAACCTGGTATTAGACAAGGGAAAAGGCTCACCTAGCTCCTTCCTAATGGTAGAAAATTGGTGGAACAAAATGGCTACATCCACGTAAATTCTGAACTGATTGATGAAAGAATTCTCTAGATCTATCCAGCTCAGAATAGAGCACTGAGGAAGATATAGGTACCAGTTGTATGCCATATCCCCTAAGGAATAAGGAAACAACCTACAAACTACATCATGGTGAGCTATCTAAGCTCTGGTACAAGCATCCTTAAAAGCTTGAATGTGCTCTTCAACACTCCTTGATTCACCATGAATGTACTTGGGAAAAAATTTCTTAGGATTCTTAGGAATATCATGAAATCCTCTAGGAATAGTCCCCAAGGGAGAGGGATTATTCTAAAAAAATGCCATTGGTAGTGGTGGTGGTTGAGCCAGCTATTGGATGGATTGAACCAGTTGTGATGGTAATTGAGATGAATTCGATGGTGGATTGATAGGAATCCAGTGGGGTATTGGTGAAAAGCCTAGTGGAGTAAGTGGGGCTAACAAGGGTGGTATGATGGTTGCCCCAGTCTTGTGACTCTTGTGTCTTATTGGGGTCTTGATTTCTATCAAAGGAGGTGGATTTTCAGCTGATCGAAGAACTCTCTGGGACCTTTCTAGTGAGAAAAACCTATTATTATCCAGTTTTCTCCTCTAGGCCCTTCTAGCACCAGGTCTCTATTGATGGTTCAGATGAGCATAGCAATAGTTAAACAAAATATCACTATTCTGCTCTCCTAAAAGAGAAAGAATAACACATGGATATCTTAACTCCCAAGGTCTTTGTAATCGGTTCTCGACTGTGCTAATTTCACTCAGTGGTTGATGTGAACTATAATGTTCAAGGGGCCTGTTGGTGTTGAGCTTGTGGATTGTTCTAGAATCAAACATAAATTCAAACCTACTTTAACTAAGGTTTTTAAAGAAACAGAAAAAGACAGATCAAAGCTTTGGAACCAAGAAGAATGATAATGCATCCAACTTAACCAGACTTGTTACCTTTCAAGGAACTGATAACTGAAACTGTAGAACAAAATCAACTTGTAATTAACACACAGCTTCATTCATTCATAGTGCTAACTTCAACAACATATTGTAACTTACCATTTAAACAAAAAATAAAATAAGATTTTATTCCTTGAAAGCTTCTCAAATCGAATGATTAACTGAAGATGAATACCATTCAGGAACACAACATGAAGTAGATTTAAATCTGGTTGCTTCTACTATTAGTGAAACATATAAGCAACATTTACAACTCTAGCACAATCACCAGTGTACAGAAAATCTATGTCTTTAGATTGTTTCCATCTATTCTAAGAGAACTAGGACACATTACTACCTTCTATCGAATCTAACTCCTACTCTATTGCTACTCTTAAGTTTCTCTTACTTCTTAGAAAATTACTACTATTTCTAAAAAAATCTCTCTATATCTTCTAAAATACTTAACTTTTTTTTTTACAAAGAGGCCAAAATGCCATATATACAGGATGCACCAAAAAGAATGCGCTGGCCCCTAATTTAGGGTTTACAAAATATTAGTTCATTACAGGAGGGTCAACCCTCAGATCTTTTTAGAATGAAGATAATTCTACATCTCCCGTGTCATATTGGTGAAATATTGCTTTAGGGGTGACCTCTAGATCTTTTGCAATTATGGTATTTATTTATGGACTTCGTGGCCATATTTGAACTTCCATCAGAATCGCTTTGAATGCTCTAAAGCATTATCATTAATGTCGATCCCCCTTTGCTAGTAGTGATCCCAGCTATCACTGTGACTCATAGTTTCTTCCTCCTTTCTACTTGATTCTTGCTTCAGATCTTTCTACAAGCTGACCATCTCTAGAAGCAACATCAGACTTTTCGTTAGATCTCCACACCAGTGTTCACCGAGCTACTCCATCGGCTCGTTCATAGAGCAGATCCCCACTGGTCACATACATTCTATTGATCTTCCTCACAGGGGTAGTCAATCAGTCAAACTATCCAGGGTTCACATTTAATTCTCTTTGATTGGTTGAACACATGCCACATAAGATCCCTGGGCAGTCAAAAGTCATTCACACTGAATCGCATGTCAGTGAGACACTAATCGTGTCTCCCTGATGTGATTATACCTCCTTGCAACTATTGGCAGGACATACAATGGTCAACAATACATCATAGCGAGTGGCCAGAGTCATGTCGATATCCACAGTGGTCGCCGAGACAATCGCTATCGGCTAGACTTTATTGTGAGTCCCCAAGGGTTATACTGCTATGGAGCTCTGTTGGTACATCATCTACATTCAACAAGACAACCTTCAATCAGCAAGATGTCATAGCAGGTGCTAAGAGTCATACCGATATCTTTTCCATTGGCAGGCTCATCGCTATTGGCAAGACTTTTTTCCCTTGACATGACATCACATTGAGCCCCTCTTCCTTCAGAAAAACACCATTGGGTCATTTGACATCATAGCGGGTTCCATTAGTCATGCTGAAGGTTTTAAAACCATCGGCGAGACCATTGCTTGTCAGCAGGACATCATGTCAAGCTCTTCCATTCTCTCTGAGCTCATTCTATATTGGCAAGACCCTATCGGGTCGGCAAGAGATTACATCGAAGCCACCTTGTTTTGGTGAAAGCTCATTTGATTTTGGGGAGACTTTGCTTAGTTGATGAGACCTTTTGCTGAGACCCTTCATCGGTCGGTAGGACTTCTCTCCGAGGCCTTCATCTTTCAATGAGACTCTGCCCAGTTAGCAAGACTTTACCACTTTGGCTAGACATCATGCCGAACTTAAATCTTTTGGTGAGACATCACTCGGTCACCAGGACATCTCCTCGAGAGCACAACCTTATACCGAAGGCATCATCCTTTTGGTGAGACATCACTCAATCGCCAGGACCTCCTGCCGAACTCAAACCACTACACTGATACCACCTCACCTTGGCAAGAGTCCACCCTATCGGTGAAACTTTATCCCGAAGCCACCTCTGTCACCAAGATGTTGCCTCTTCAGCCAGACCTTATGGCAAATATAAAATTTTCTCCCTGACACCATTCCATTTTGGCAAGAGTCCACCCTGTCGGTGAGACTTCATGCCGACGTTACCCCCTGTCGCCGAGACATTGTGATGTCAGTAGGACATTTCATTGAAGCCACCTTTCTTTGATGAGAGCTAATTTCACTTCGGGGAGACCTTGCTTGGTTGGCGAGACCTAATGCTGAAAGTAAACCATTCTCCCCGAGCTCAAAATTTTTTAGTGGGACCTCATATAGTCGATAAGACATTATGCTGAACCATGAACCTTCAATGAGACCCTTCCCCCTTGACGAGACTTTATGCCGACATTATCTCTCTCGGCAAGATCTTTCCGATGACAAACCTTTTTGCCAAGACTTCCAAAAATCGGCGAGACCTTATGCCGAGCGAAGAGACATATAAAACCTCATAGCGACTAAGATGTCATGGCGATCGGTGGATCCCAAATGAATAATACACTACCAATCGGCAAGACATATGGAAGGTCTTGCCGACTCTTTCCTTAGAGGAATTTTATGCCAAACTTGATTGGGGGATGCTTTGCAACTGAGCTCCTTGAGAAATATCATCATGTGCATGATTTAATCCTGCAAAACAAGGCCTCCATTAGTCCTTAGAAGCATATAAAATATATCCTTTTTGATCATTTCACTTAATTTTCAACAAAAAGGATCCCAACTTTAACTGAGGTAGAACCAAATTCAGTAGAACAAAAACAAACTCAGGAGGGAAAACAAAAGAACTCCCAAGACCAAATCAGACAACCAAAGGCAACGAAAGTAAAAAGAAAAGAGGGACCCATTTTGTTCTAGAATAAAATGAGGTGGTTATGCAAGGCATAACAGTAAGGATTTATGAAATCACTTTTTGGGTCCTCTGGTCCTATGTCTATACTATTGAATTGTCTGGATTTCACAGTTGAAAAGTTAGAAATAAATTTTGTAGGTGATTTTTCCTGGCTTGATGACAACTTTGACAACTTTTCTAAGTTTGTACTTTGATAGATCTTCAATCCTTCTTCAACCTAAGATCTACAAAACACACAGAAGAGGGAAAAATTGTATGTTTTTGGTGAATGGGGTTTTGCCTTGGTCAAACTCCGTTTTGGTAATTAAACCTTGAATTGAAACAATTAAACATGAAGAAATGATGAATGAACAATTAATATGTTTCAACTCACCAAACCCTTGATTTGAAACCCTTGAAGTACTACAACTTAGTAGATCTCTCCAAGGTATTGATCTTGCATGAATGGCTTGATTAATGATGTGATCTTAATGCTTGAAATATGACTTGAATACTTGCAACCTACATCACAATGTTAGCTCCAAAAACATGCATGATGCTTGATAACTTTGACATGATGCTTGAGATCTTGATTGCTGCAAAAAATTCTTGAGAAATCTACTCTTGAAAACATTTGCAAATAATCTTAGCTCTTGTGAATGTTTTCATACAAAATATACGATTTGAATTGATAAAAATGCCTTGCTTTTATAGACAATTTTCTAATTTCCTAAAAATTAAACATTACAAGCTGACACCTAAATCTTGAATTTAGGACCTTAAGATGCCACCAAAAATATTTTTAAAATTTAAAATTGTGATCTTAAGGGGGACCCATTTTCCCAAGGGTGAATGTTTCCTAGTCCCTAAATAATCAAGACCTATTCATTTCTTGGTGTTAATAATGGTAAATGCATTAATTAAATCACAACTCTCCTTTTATAAATTGCAATTAATTAGGCTTGTGACTACAAAATTTAGGAAATTAGAGGCTCAATTAAGTCCAAATTATTAAGGGAACCAAACATTGTGTAAAAATGTAAAGGAGTACATTTTCTGACATTATAGTCTTTCCATCATCAAGACTCAAAATACTCTTACTAGTAATCTTAGCAACTGTATTGTTGCTAAGAGTTACAAGCCCTCCATCAAAATTCTTGAAATTCATGAACCTAATTTTGTCTCTAGTCATGTGACTTGAACATCCACTATCAATGATCCATTGACTATTATATTTTTGAGCATGTAGTGCAGTATGAGCTACCATGGATTTCTTTGATCTTTTCTCCTCCAATTTCTTCTAAACTTTATCTAATTCATTACTTTGACACACTGAAATTTTTCATTTTGTTTCCAGTAGAGGAGAATTCACAAAATTGCTTCTATAGTTGCTAGAAATATATCCAAAATTATTGTACTTATGGAAAGTAATATTAAAATTATACAAAGGTTCAAATGCATTATTTCTAACAAATTTATTTCTTCTTACCTGAGTCTTTCTAGAATTCACAATTTTATGACCAAAGTTATTGTGATTAAAATAGTAACCAGAAAAAGAATGATTGAACCTAGTATTGTATGTTTTTCCTCATGAAGTTTGTCTTCTATATTTTCTATTATACCTTTGCAATTGGATGAAACCATCACTTTTTTCCTTACTTTCATTACTTGCAGCAACTTTCTCCATTTTTGAACTTTTGAAACCAATCTCTTTTGAATTCTCATTAGCAGACTTCACAGGCTACATGGTCACCTTGTTCTTCTACATATCATTAAAACCAAGTCTAGTTTTTGATATGTGGTGATCTTTGACTATAAATTATCTGATCCAAAATCTTACTACTTTTCCCAAACTTCATCTTCAACTGATGATTTACCTTTCTAAGCTCTTTCTTGAGTGACATAGTTTCTACTTCAAATTTTTCACAATACTTATCTCTTGATGACAATATTTTAGTTAAAAGTTCTTCAATCCTCTTTGATTCTTCTACTTGAGAATTCAACTCTATAATCATCCTCTTTGCCTTCTCAAGATCTTGAGATAAATTTTCTTTATCCTTCACTTAGTAATTCTTTTCTTTAGTGTCTTAATCTCTTTGCCAATGTGAAGAAAATATTCCACAAGATCAACTTCTTTTTCATCATTTTTTGATTTCATTTATACATCATATTTATTAGTTTCCATACCCATAAATATAACCTTTTCTCCTTCATCTTTAGATATGTCTTGATCCTCTTCATCAGTTGAATAGCCTTCCTCATTGATGAAGAAACTCCTTTATTTCCTCTAAACTTTATTCCCTTTCAAAAATGACTTCTTTCCATGCTTTTTCTCAATATTGTTAGAGCCTTTGTATGGAAACTTAGTCATAAAATGTCCTACTTCACTGTAATTAAAAAATTTGAAAGGAAATTTATCTTTATACTTTCTAGAACCTCTCTATAGCTTCTTGAAAAAAAAATTCTTCCTCTAGATTTGATCCAATATTAGAATTTGGATCACCTTGCTTCTTTGATGTTTTGAATGCCACTTCTTTCCTTGTAGAATTCTCACTATAAATCCTCATTTCATAGGTAGTCAAGAATCCATGTAACTCATCCATAATTAGTGTAGTCAAATTTTTAGATTCTTCAGCAAAAAAACTTTGCATCAAGATTTTTTAGAAGGGATCTGAGTACCTTTTTCATAGTCATACCATATTTCAATTCTTCACCAAAACTTCTCATAAAGTTGACAACCTCATCAACCCAGAGCAGGAATGTGGCAATTTTTTCTTTTTCGTTCATTTTCAGGCTTTCAAACTAGCTTTGATGAGTTTGAAGCTTTGCTTCTTTAACCTTGTCATCACCTTCATAGATTTTGTGCAATTTGTCCCATACTTCCTTCACTGTCTTGCAATGCATGAATTTCACAAACTCAAAGTTAGATAAACCACATAAAATAATACTCCTTACCTTTGCATTGTTTTTACAAGCCTTCTATCTAGACTGATCTCTTGGAGCACTTTTAGGAAGCTCATATCTATCCATAATTCATCACCAAACCTCAAGCCCTAGGGCCATTATATATGCTTCCATCCTTAATTCCCAAATGCATAATTTGATCCATCAAAGAGTGGTGCTTTATTTTCAAAAAATCCTTCTTGAGCCACTAAGTATTCCTGATTTTGAATCTACCTCAAGTTGTTAGAATTTAACAAAGGAACTTGGCTCTGATACCAATTGAAGGGAACACAATCTACTGAGAGGGGGGGAAAATTGGTAGATAAAACCTATTTTAAACTCTTTACTTGAACATATATATATCCAATGATGAAACTTGAATCAAAACAATTATTGATAATCAAGAATCCACATAAGCACACATTCACACATAAGAACACCAAATATACATGAAAACCCAAGATGAGAAAAACCACAGTGAGAATAGTTTCTGAGAACTACTATCCAAATCCAACCTCACAAAGTAGGAATATAATAAAGTAATTTAAAATATGAAGTAGGCACCAACCTATCAAAGGCACAAATCCCCAATTATTTTTGTAGGCACCAACCTACTGGAGACACCAATCCCCAATACAAAGATCTAAGCACCAACTCAATACGTAGAATACTAGTCATACTAGATTACAAAGATAAAGCTTGTGAAACTTCAATGCAAATTACAAAAATTACAAAAGATTTGAACTTGCTTCAAACAATCTCTTACACTCCTTAATATCTTATGATGATGGCACACAATGATTGAGATGAAACTCACATTGAATAACACTTGCTCGCACAACTGCTCTCACCTTTTCTCACTCTTATTAATTTCACATACATTCATACATATCATATGAATTGAGATCTGAATTGTATACAAGAAATTACATTAATTTCAATTGATGTCAACATGTGATCCATAATGAACCAGGATGACATAAGGTGGACCTAAATTCAAACTACATGAAATGTGTAATAGGTCAATCCTAAATCAAATTTGTTACTTCCAAAAGAACATGATGTCATGCGCTTTAACAAGAACCTTAACCTAGAGCTATATTATCATCCCACACTATCTTCAAATTACACACACTAGTATCTATTGCTAAATAATTCTAGAACAACTAGTTAACTGATAAGCATAGTGACCCTTCTGTCACTTTAAAATTTTTTCATACTAAACATAACTTTTAAAAAATTTAGAATATGATAGAAAATGTGTAGATATAATCTCCATTCAAATAGTAAAGCCAAACTCACCTTCAGAAAGAAATATTGAACATGAATGTATTGTTAGAGAAATATCTCTACCCTAAGTATTTGACCTCAAACATTTAAGATCAAACTTCTAGATTCCTTTTGACATCATGAATAGATACAAGAATGATATAGAAAGAACAAGTTACTATTATTCTTCCTCCTTATACTCAGAATGCAATGATAATTCAAGTACAATTACATTTAATTCTCACTGCATTGTTGACATTACTCTTAGACATCAGTGAGTACTACCTATCATCAAGGAAATTACTCCTCGACATTAATCCTTTTACATCAATGAAAAAATTTATTCAACATGAATTTCCTAAGTATACTTATGACTAAATATTTGAAAATTAAAAAAATAGTGTCATTTTTGGGTTAAACTATATTGGGTCTTTATTAAAAAGGTTGGTTAAGAGGAAGTTCAACATGAGTAGGTGTGTGATAATATTCCCCTTAAAAAAGAGAAAAAAATCAAGAACACATTTAGGATGAACAAGAAGGGTCATCAAAGAAAGCAAGGTCTCCTACAGGAATACAAGAATAAATGAGAGATCAACAATGGTAGATTAAAGGACAAGAGGCTAAGGTTCCTAGCTAGTTGAAAAGAAAAGTTCAAATGAAACTACAATTTAAAATAATTCCATTTGATTTTAGGAGATTTAAATTTAGAAAATAGAAATCCCTAAACATAAGAGAATGACCAGAAGAATGTCTATTATTGAAAGGGATGCTACCAGATATAGAGTTTTCTAGATTACCATCTCAATGGTTTAAAAGGATAAAGATGAAATGATACTTGCAGATTATCAAATATCCACTATCAACCTTGGGCAGTCCACAAGGAAGCAAGAAATTATAAAATTGAAAGCTAAGGTGTATGCAAAAAAAAAGGTTGAAAAAGGATAAGATAAAATAGTAATTGAAATAAAAAGTATCAAAACTTCAAGGATACATAAGAAAATTGGTTGGTCCTCACTAGACCATAGACAAATTTCATTCTCATCCTATCATTCTATAGATTAGGATGAGATATAATCCCTAGAAAAGATGAAGCACAAAGCTAATCTCATAAATAACTGGATAAATTATATAATTCTCAAAGGGAAGAGATTATAAAAATTGCCATCAATAGATGCAAATAAGCATTTGAGTGGGAAACTAAGGTGGCTAAGTTGAGAAATAATTATGATGATCGATTAGAGAAAAATGATATTTAGTTGTCAAGATTGCAAGTAGTAGATAAATTAGATGACCTAGCTTATTGTTGAAGGAAGACATATAATTTTTTTTTAAAATACCACAATGAGGACATGGATAGAGTAGTTGAAATTAGAAATATATATGGTAAAAGAATGCTAGGGTAAGATGTAATTACTTAATAAAAAGGAAGAAGAATTAAGGTACGATGTTTTAACCATCATTGATAGGTTGAACAATCAAAATAATTACACAAATGAACTGGATAATTATGATCTCATAGTCAAGAAGTTCAAGGATGAATTACAATGCCTTGGATGATCCCATAAGTGACCAAGTTGGAATATATTAAATAGAGTAATAGAAAAAATAATATTAATCAAGGAATAGCATGAGTACCAAGAGGAAGAATGAAGAACTTTATCTAAAATTTTGAATTCTTATGGTATATATAAATGTAGGTGAAATATGTCTTAGGACCTTAACATAGAAGGAATCAATAACATTTTGATTTCCTTTAGTAAATATAGAAGAAAATAAGTTTCCTTAGAAATTTAGTGTATTATTAAGGATGTCAATAAAGAAATGTTTGAGAACCTACTCTTGAAGGCTATAAATTTCTTTCATTTTTGTAGAGTTCCATATACCAATTCACTCTACAATATTTTTACTCCCAACATCCTCCATGCCACATCATTGAATTTTTGAAGGTTAATTGATGGTTTTGATGTTGATACCAATGTCATATGCTACCAAGTATCAATTTTGAAAAGGTGTGAATCTAGAGAAGAATATACCATATTTCAAATGTGAAGATGTTGATTTAGATACACAGAGATCACCATGCTAACACTGAAAGATTATTGATACATCCCATTATTTTGAACCCAAACCCACCATTCATAATCCAAATAAACATGCTGTAATTAACCCCTAGTTCCTTTTATGGTCTTATAAAATTTGTTCCACTGTTATTTATTTCTGGAGGGATTAGAAACTTGCTTGATAATTTCAGGGATGGAAATTAGCTTGAAATAACTCCCCTAAATCCATTTGTCTTCTAATTCCATGGTTTCCCTCCCCTTTCACACACCTAGTGAAATTCTACTTTAGCATATTCCTTGTAACTCTCTGGTTTGAATTTTAGGGCTGAGATTTTGCAGGGTACTCTCCTTGACCCCAGGTGAACTCACTAAATGACTGGGTAAATTAATTTCATTTCATTCTTTATTTGAAATTGTAATTTCACCTTTCTTGGGTGCCAAATGTTTCTTGGGTGCATTTAATTGACTTTTTTATAAGTTTTAAGAAATTGATTTGGTAATAATCTTTGGTGTGCAGTGCTGTG
The DNA here is from genome assembly GCA_007258455.2 of Sequoia sempervirens. Lineage (NCBI taxonomy): Eukaryota > Viridiplantae > Streptophyta > Pinopsida > Cupressales > Cupressaceae > Sequoia > Sequoia sempervirens. The sequence goes on along the minus strand of VDFB02013710.1, from coordinate 2,014 downwards.
AATTTATTCAAGTAGCTATAGACTTTATCTTTAGGTCCTATCTTATGGATTCCCTTTTGGAAGAATTATCTACTACTTTTGTTGATTGAAAAAATAGTTTTTATAATACTTTCTTTTCTTCCCTTTATCTTCTTCTATTTTTTTAAAATCTATTAGATAGTTTAAGAGTAATTTATCAAAATTTTGTCATTCTTACAAATTTATCATAATAACTTTTGATCTTTAAAAATTAAGGTGAAATTATTTGTGCTTAGTGAATTATCCAATGAATCCATTTTATCTTTAGCTTCAAAAAGTAAGAATATCTATGTAAGTCCCTTTGTGAAATCAACCTACAACAAACTCTAAATGAAACCTAGTACATCAATACCTAACTATCAAAGCCTTGGGATAATAAATTTTATTTCAGCATTTAAAATATTTCAAGAGAGATAATATTTCATTTGCATATTTTATTTGTATTGTGTCTATGTACAAACCACATCAACAATAGTCATGAATAATTCAATAGTGAAAAGGGAGGGATCCATCATCAATATCCAAATCCATTACATATCTACCAATATAATCTCTAGAGAATTAAAGAGAGGTTTATTTATCAATTTAACAAAAATATGAGCATAAGTAGTTACCTTCCTTACCAACATGAGATGTGAGGAACCAATGGGATTTCCAAGGACCATAGAAATGGATTGAAGAACACTGTAAGGTTTCTAAAATGCTATGGGAAACTAAAAAACATGAGTGTAGATAGGAAATCATGAAGAAAGATCTTCCATAGGGTAAAAAATCATATGTTATGGTTTGATGAATAAAGCTACTTTATTTCATCAATAAGAGCCTCCTTATAAGGCAATATTTTGATAAACCATTATATATATATATATATATATATATATACACATAGACAACTATAACAACCTCCATGTCCCCCTTGGATTGCTAGGTTTGATGGTCCCAGCGTTCCAAAAAAAGATGTAAGATTTTAATAGCCATAAACTTCAATATCAAATAATTCTATGATAAATTTATGACACATAATTGACTAGTTGAATTGAATTGATGATAAAAACAAGCCAATATTCACTCTTCTAAAAGGAAGCATTAGGCTATGGAAATTTCTCAATCTTGTAGTTATATTTAAAATCATTCACAAACTACATAAAATATAAAATAAATTTTCATGATTGAATGTCATGGGTCCATTATCTAGAAAATATTTAAAAAAAGAGAGAAGGGAGGCCTTTGATAACTACACATATATCCATGAGAATTTAAGACTAGATCATTGAAGCATGCTATGATAAATATGACACATCATTGACTATTCAATTTGGATTGATAAAAAATTAAACCAATATCCACTCTTCTACAAGCAAGCATTGGGCTATGGAAATTTCTCAATCTTGTGGTTAGATTTACAATCATTCACAACTTACATAAAAAATCTAATAATATTTTCATGATTGAAGGTTGTGGGCTCATTATCTAGAGAAATATCTTTAAAAAAGAGGGAAGGGAGGATGTTTTGTGGTACAAATATATCCCTAATAATTTCAGACAATTTTTTGTTACCCATAGTTCAAAAAACCCTTTCCATAGGTAGTCCCCCATCAATTCTTAAAACTAGAAAAAATCCACAAAAAATCCTAAAACTTTTTTAATAAAAATGCATACACAACATTAGTAGGGTTGATCAATAGGTAGGTGCCACTCAGGAAGCTACCCAATATCTACTATAAATTGCACAAATATGTTGGTGTAAATATGTGTTTTACTTATCTAGTTGTTTAATAGGATCTATTTACATGTTAAGTCCATTTAGGTCCTAAGTGTATGTTTATAGAAGTCTTAGTTGTCTAGATAATATATTATCTAGTTGGATTTTATTTAATTCTTGTGTCTTAGGTCATTTAATAATGTTGAGGTACTTGTCTCATTATACAAGATGAAGACACATGTCAACATCTGTCTAATCATATATCACAACTTTCCTTTATAAGAAAGGAATCAT
>VDFB02013709.1:0-24360 GCA_007258455.2 Sequoia sempervirens | reverse complement strand
TACTTCTGCAGCAGGATGGTTGGGAAAAGCAGTTCGGTAGAAGTGCTAGTTCATCCTCCACAGAGCAGGCATTTCCTACCAAGACATTTTAGAAGAATAAGGGCAAGAATCATCCCTCTCAGTAGACCAATCAAGCGCAATCTCAAGATTCTTCCAAGAAGAAGAATGTTCAATGTAACTATTGCCACAAATATGGTCACATGAAAAAAGATTGTCAAAAACGCTTGGCTTCTGAACAGAACAAGCAAGGAGAGTCTAAACCCAAAGCCCATGTTGCAGAGCACAATGAGTAGGAGTCTACGTTCTATGCCTTTATTGCCAAGAGTCCAGTAGATCCTGTTAAATCCTCTGCCTGGTATATTGATTCAGGTGCATCTCGACACTTCACTCATCATCGGGATTGGTTCATTGAGTACACGCCATTCAAGGATTTTGTTATCTTTGGAGGAGGCGAGGAGTATACTGTTGTCAAAAAGGGCAACGTGCAAATTCATTCTGGAGGGAGAAATTTCATATTTCTCAATGTATACTTTGTACCTAGCATGCAGCTGAATTTACTTTCAATTAGTCAAATAATGACTCACGCTCCTCAGGTAGATATTGTTTTCAACATGCATACATGCAACATTGTTGATAAAGAGACTCACACTATAGTTGTTTAGGGACTTGAGGATCATGGTCTATATAGACTTGTTGATTCTGGTGATTCTCAAGAGCATGCTATGGCAGCCAAGAGTACTTCCATCAGCAACTTCAATATGCAATATCTCTCTCATCTATCTCAAGATGCTCTGGTTGGTGGTCTACCTGCGATTAAGTCTCAGAATCATGGAGTATGCGAAGCTTGTCAGGATGGAAAGCAGCATCAGACTCCATTCTCAGATGGTGACTCATGGAGAGCTTCCAAGGTATTACAGTTGGTTCACGCTGATTTATGTGGACCAATGAACACTCCTTCAATTACTAGTTGCAAGTATTTTCTGTTATTTGTTAATGATTTTAGTAGAAAAATGTGGATGTATTTTCTTAAAAACAAATCAAAAGTGTTTGGTATATTTCAGCAATTTAAGGCCTTATTTGAAAAAGAGTTGGGCTCTCAAATTGTCATTCTTAGGTCTGATAATGAGGGGGAGTTTTGTTCTTTTGACTTCTCCATGGCATTAAGCGCCAAATTACCACACCCTTCACCCCTCGGCAGAATGGTGTCGTTGAGCGTAGGAATCGCACCATTATTGAAATGGCTCATTCTGTGCTAGAGCATAGAAATGTTCCTAAGAAATTCTGGGCTGAAGCAGTTTATACTGTCGTTTATCTTCTGAACTGATCTCCTACTCATGCTGTTAAGAAGATGACTCCTGAAGAAGCCTAGTTTGGACGCAAGCCTAAGGTCAGCCACTTGAAATTTTTTGGCTCTACTACTCATGTGTGGATTCTAGATGCCAAGCGCACTAAGTTGGATTCCAAAAGCCAGAAACTCCCATACAACCTCTACTACCTTACAACTTCAATTCTCTAAATCACTCGACCAAGATCGGTTGGCTAATTGAATCTTCCTCCAAGAAAATGGAAAAAAACACTCTAGAGTGTGTAATTTACAAAATTCATGAACAGTGAACTGAATATTCAAGCCCAAAACTTAAAAGAAAATGACAAGACATCATTTCCAGACAATGTTATTCTTCTTTTTACACATAGGGACAAAACAACACTATATACACTGGGGAAAAACTGCTATGGGACATCTACAACAACCATGGTAATGGCATAACTTCCATGACAAATACATAACCGCTACCTACTGCAACTAGTTGTTTAGTCGCTATCTAGACTGCCCTATGTTTTCTGCTCTATTTTCAAAAACCTCCTTTAGTTGTCTATGATTTCAAGGCTTACAAATCACCTTAGAACCATCTGCAGCCTCTGTAGACCCCAATTCTGAACTTGCATACTCTATTCTGAGTGAAATTCATTATCGAGTGTTTTCAAGCCACATGCTTGGTCTGTTTGACTAGTCCATGAGAATAGTGCCTTTGTAAGCTGAACTTACTAACTTTTTACAATCTAATTCAAATAAACTAACATATTTTTTACAAAAGAAAAAGAGAGTGATTAGCTACTTCGAATTCTAGTTCAAAAAAGAGTTCAAAGAGCCTTACTCATGCAGATATCATGAGTAAGCAATCTGAGGATAAAATGATAGGAAAGGAGCAGTCATAGAGTAAGGGAACGGCAGCAAGGGTGGGGTTTAACAATCTCAAAATTACCCAAAAGCCATTACTGGAGCTAGGTGAAGATGAAGAGATTGAAATGGAGCATTACTCAGAGATGGGGTTGATTGGGCAGTTAAGCTCTTTACCACCATCTCTTCCTAGGTTGAATAAAGAGCAAACATAGAGCCCCTTTCTTGCTCCTCAAGTGGTAATTTATCCCTGTGCATCTGGCTTTTTTTTGTTATAGTATGTGATTAATTGAATGATAAGAATACAATCTTAGAAAAAGGTCCTTGGTTTTGTGGAGAGGCATCTATGTTTCTGAAGTCTTGTTTCCCAACTTCAATCTGTTCACAGAAAATTTCAAGGTTGCACAAATTTGGATAAGGCTTCTGAATTCTCACTTCACATTTCTGGTTGCACTCTACTTTCAGAAAATAGGTGATACTCTGGGAAATTCATAGCAATGTCTGCTAATACCATAGGCATACGCTTACAGCTTCAGCAAGGATTTTTGTGGAAATGGATTTGAGTAAAGGTTTACTAGAAGAAATAAAGCTGAAAGTAGGGAATGTGATATGGAATCAACTGTTAGATAATGAAAATTTCTCCTTTTGTTGTTCGGATTGTTTCCAAGTAGGTCATAAGCCAGACAATGGAACTAAAACTAAAAAGACTTCAGGGCAATCTTCCTGGCAGAAGGATGCAAGCCCTCAACATCAAATAGTGTGTTGTTCTCTATTTGCAGATCTAAAGTACTTGGAAGACAAAGCCGATACTGAACAGATAGCTACCTTATCCAAGGATGGTAAGGCTAAGGAATTGCAATCAGTGTAAGAAGATATGGTAAATGTATTACAGAAAAGGAAAGATGATGAGGTATTGTGGCAGAATGTGGTGCTTCCTGAGGTCTCAGGGAAAAGCTCTCAAAAAGAGAGGAATTGGATAGAGAGGCAATACTTAAACTTTTAGAATTAGCATATGCTACTTCAGAGGAACATTCGAAGATGCAAGGTATGCTTGAGCAGAATTCTTTTCAAGAGGAAACACCATTGAAGGGCAAGAAGTTATATCTCCTTCAGTACCTAGTGCTTATGAATGGACTAAGATCAAAAGTAGGGAATGTGTGATGAGCCCTACTGGCTCTCAACTCAAACCCCAGTATTTCTTTAGTCTTTTAAGTGTTATTTTAGTTTTTTAGAGAAAAGTTCATAGACAGAAGAGAAGGGACGCAACATATAAAAGCTTATAAACTGAAATACAGAGCAATTTCCTACATAATGGAAATGCAGAAGAGGTTATTTTATTGAAACAATGAGATCATGAATGATAGACATACCAGAATGTTTCCAGTTATTTTATTTAAAACAGTAAGCCAGCTCGCCAGCCAAGAATGCTGAGAAACTGACAATAATGGACGCCAAGCCTCCAGATCTAGGTTCTCCTGCCTCGAAACTGGATACAAGTCTCTGAAAATACTAGACGCCAAGGATGGAAGTCAAAAAGCAACCCAAAGGAAGGCGTTTCAACCAAACCCTTCACACGCCTCTCTAGAATGCACAAATCCCAATGCAAGTCGTACGGCCAAGAAAAGAATGAGTATTATCCTTGCTGGATGCCACTGAATTTGAAGAAGGAGCCACAAGGAAGAAACCCTTTCTTATTGCAATCAACAGTAAATCTCAATATATTACTCTGTCTGAATCATGTAGAACCTCTGAATGAAGCTCTCAACTGCACTGATTCGATTGATCTTTCATAATCTCAAGAGTGCTCAACACTGAAGAGGTATCATTCTTCAATGGAAGATTGTTCAAACCCTGGTCACAGGAGAATGCACAGGAAAAAGCACAAGGCAAAGTCGAAATTATCAAAACGTGAGTTTCTCATTGCCAAAAATTGCCTTATATGCAAAAGGCACGAATTCCAAGAAAGATATGCCATTTCTCATATTTTAATCTTTTAAATTATATTTAAGTCATTTCAATAGTATTTGACTTAAATAATTGGGCGCACTTTATCAATTTAAGTGATTAAAATATTAAATCACTTTTAGAGAATATTTAAGTGATTTAAAAATATAAAGTCAATTTTACTTTATAATTAAATATTAAATCAATTAATACTTAAATCACTTAAAAACCCATAACTCACTCAAAACACCATATAATCCTCGTGTCACGGTCATTTACCCCGTGACCGCCAACTCGGCCGTGGAACCAATCAAGGCTCCAAAACCTAACGACCAAACTCCGTAAAGTACCAATCGACTCTAACTAATCCATCAATTCCAAGAAAGATAATTTACTTCATATTTTATCTTAAAATATATTTAAGTCATTTCCAATAGTATTTGACTTAAATACTTGGCCACTTTATAAATTCCTCCCAAGGATTAAAATATTAAATCACTTTTTAGAGAATATTTAAGTGATTTAAAAATATAAAGTCAATTTGACTTTATAATTAAATATTAAATCAATTAATACTTAAATCACTTAAAAACCCATAACTCGCTCAAAACACCATATAATCCTGTGCCGTCAGAAGCTGTCGACTCCTGCACTGCCAACGCCTGCTATGAACCAATCAGTGGGCTCTGAAAACCAGAACGATCAAACTCCGTAAAGTACCATCGACCTCTAACCAATTCAAGCAATGGCCAAGGGTCCAATAAAGGGCTAAATAATCGTCTCAGAACTGACTAGAGCGGGGACATCAAGGCCTCATTTCTCCTCGAATTTGCTTGTCCACAAGCAAACTCAAAGCCGGATGCTGAAAAATACTGTCACTCTCCCAAGTAGCATCCTCTGCCGGTAGATCTTTCCACTTTACCAAGTATTCCCTGATAACCCGCCTCCGAAGATGACGCTCTCTAGAATCCAGAATGGCCTCAGGTATCAAAATCAATTTCCCCTCATCATCCAGGGGTGGTAAATCAATAGAAGGTGTTACCTGTTGTCCCAACGCCTTTTTGAGGCGCGACACATGGAACACATTGTGAACCTTACTGTCCACTGGAAGATCTAATTCATAAGCCACTTCACCGATACGTCTGACAACTCTAAAGGGTCCATAGTATCGCGGCTTAAGTTTATCGGAGCCCTTCTTACGAAGGGTGGACTGCCTATAAGGCTGAAGCATCAAATACACCAAATCATCGATCTCGAAAGACCGCTCCACTCACTTCTGATCAGCATATTGCTTCTGCTGATTTTGGGCTTTCTATATATTCTCTCTGAGTGCCCTCATAATATCCTGGTTTTCCTATAATAAATCACCAGCACTGGGAACTCTACTGTCACTCAGCAATAAGTCTAGAAAGCTCGGAGCATCATATCCATATAATGCCCGGTAAGGTGTCATCCGAATGCTCATGTGATGGGTGGTATCAGCAATACTCACAAAGGTATAACCCCACCCTCACCCATGCCTTCTATCACTAACCTGCACTCCACAAGTACCCTTCCACCCATTTGTTGACTATCTCAATCATTTTATCCGCTTGGGGGTGGTAGCTAGTACTGGAGTGTATTCTATCCCGCAGTTTGAATAACTCCCGCCGGTTACTCATAAACCTGCTGTCCCTGTCACTGACTATACTCTGAGGCAATCCGTGCAGCCTGAATACCTCTCGGAAGAACAAATCTGCCACTTGGGTAGCTGTGTGTGTAGTAGTGATTGAGAAGAAATGTGCATACTTCGTCAATCGATCTACCACCACGAAAATGCTGTCCTTCCTTTGAGCTTTCGGCAAGCCCGTAATGAAGTCCATGGACAAACATTCCCACTTCCTCTCAGGAATAGGAAGCGGCTGGAGTAAACCTGCAGGGTATGTATGCTCTTGCTTGTTCTGCTGACAAACAAGACATTCCCTGACATACTGGAGAACATAAGACTTGAGACCCTTCCAAGAGAATCTCTCCCATACCTGCCTATAGGTCTTAAAGTAACCGGGATGTCCTGCCATGAGTGAATCATGGAATGACCTCAATACTCTGTCCCTCATCTCAGAACCTGGGACCAATAAAATCCTCCCTTTGTAGATGATAAGGTTATCTACAAGTGAATACCTGTCATCCTGTACTGATCCATCTACTATGCTAGAAGCCCATGGGTCCTTAGCATACTCTACTACTATCAGATGTCTCCAGTCCTCTGAAACCAGTGTAATAGAGCTCAAGTGAGGACGGCGAGATAAAGCATCAGCAACCACATTCTGAGTGCCCTTGACATAGGAGATGTCAAAATCGTAGGACTGAAGCTTGCTGACCCATTTTTGTTGCCTTTCATTAAGATCTCGCTGCCCAAGAAAAATGTTTCCCTGCATCATTATGATCGGTTTTGGCCAGTTGAATTTACTACCAACTGGCACCGAATTTGGCTATGGCATGCATGATGGCCAACATTTCCTTAATATATACTCAGAGTCTGCCTCAGGACCTCTTAGCTTCTGGCTCTCGAAAGCTATAGGGTGTCGATCCTGCATGATAACTGCACCAATACCCTCACCACTGGCATCGCAATGTAACTCGAAAGGTTTGGTGAAGTCCGGTAGAGCCAAAACTGGACATGTGGTCATGAGAAGTTTGAACTTCTCAAAGCACGCCTGTGCTAGTGGTATCCACACAAAAGCACCTTTCTTAGTCATATCAGTTAGTGGCGCAGCATGCCGTGAGAATCCACTAACGAACCGACGATAGAAGGCACACAATCCTACAAAACCCCTGAGCTGTGTCAAAGTCTCAGGTGTAGGCCAATCAATGATGGCTCGAACTTTCTCTGGATCCATGCTGACTCTTGCACCACTGATGATGTGTCCCAGATATAAAAGCTCACATGCCTAAAGCTAATAATTTGGACTCTTTGGCGATAAGGACTCCCCTCAATATAGCACGCGACTCATCCAAGGAACCATGTGTTCTCCCATGATTTTATAAACCAGATGTCAGCCGAAACAACAATACAAATTTCTCAAGTGAGGATGGAAACCCTCGCTCATAGTAGATCGAAGGTGGTCGAGCATTGCTAAACCTAATGGCATAACTTAAAGAAAATCATAGTGTCCATAAAGGATATCTAAACGCGCTAGCTTTTCTCAGATGTCCTTCCTACCCATCCGATGATAACCCCATCCTCAAATCAATCTTTTGAGAAGTAGCAAGCTCCATGAAGCTCGCTCTATCAACTCATCTATCCGTGGGATAGGATACCTATTCTTTATTGTCTTCCTGTTGAGCATTCTGTAGTCAATACACATTCTGAGTGTACCATCCTTTTTCTTCACCAAAACAATTGATGAAGCAAAGGGTGACTTACTCGGCCTAATGTGCCCCATAGCTAAAAGCTCCTTAATAGTTTTCTCAATCTCATCTTTCAAACGCTTGGGGTGCCGGTAAGGAGTAATCATGATCGGCTTCGTGCCCTCATCCAGCTCTATAATATGCTCAATACCTCTATCAGGAGGTCTGCCTGGTGGAATTGCACTGAACACCTTCGCATGTTTGATTCGAAGTTCCTGCACATCTGGATGGTAAGACGAAACTTGCTGCTCCAACTGTGAAGGCATTAGCTTGCACTCAGCAGCCCACTCTACCATATCATTACGAATCAAACGTTCCATTCTCCGGAGTGAAATTTCTCTAAGGTTGCTGTCCTTGATGGCTTTTAGAATATGATTTGTGCCATCAATGTTGAATTTCATCTCCATGTCACGCAAATTAAGCGTGAACTCTCCTATCGCATGAAGCCACTTCATGCCAAGAACTATATCCGTTCCTCCCATGTTCACAACATAAAAATCTGCCTTAAACTCAAAATTGTTGAGTTTCAATGGCAAGTCAGGTATCATCCTCTCGCAGTTGAGAGTGTATCCATCTACAACCTTCACACGTATGCCTTCAAACTGCTGAGTTTGAATTCCCCGTTTCTCCACTAACCGTGAATCGATAAAGTTGTGGGTTGCACCTGTATCTAGAAGAGATATGACCCTTTGACCAGCTAAGATCCCACGGAGTCTGAAAGATCCCTCTCTCTGCATGCTGGACATATGAGCCTCCTGTAATTCTGTTTCTACTACAATTTCTGCCTCATTTTCTGACTCTTCTCCATCTGTATCATAGATTGGAGCTTGCTGATCAGAAAAATCAGTCAACGCTTCTCCCTCATAAAACCACTCCATGTGCCTGTTTTGCCCTTTAGGTTTGAGGGGGTAGTCATGGTTAAAGTCATACGGACCCTTGCAGTAAAAACAAAGTTTCCTTCTTCGTAAATCGTTCATTGTTTCTCGATCTAAAGGGGCTGCAAATTTCTTTTTTGGATCTGCATTATCAGCCTTCTTCGGATCTGATTTGTTCTCTATGTAGGAGGTAGTTGGTTTCGAGCTAAATGGCTTACGAGGTGTAGTTAGCTCCATGCTGCGAGCTTTCCTCATGGCCTCCTGTAAATTAGGTGGATCAAATGCTTTTATCCAACCTTTCATGGGCTCGAAAAGACCCTCAATGAACAATATGATCAGCCTTCTCTCTGAGATTCCTGTCACCATCACGGATAGTCATTTGGAACTCTCCAATGTACGATTCCAAGCTACCCAACTGTTTCAGTTGTGCCAGATCTCTGAAGATTAGTTCAGGATCACGTCTATCAAATCTCTCTACCAGTCTATCAGTAAACTCCTGGTACAAGGTAATCCTGTCATGGTGAAGAGTAGCCATGCCATGAATCCACCAGTCATGTGCCACGCCATCAAGGTGAAGTGTTGCAAATCGAATAGCATCCTCCTCAGGCATGGGACGTAGTGTCAAGAATGTGTCAAGCTTACTGACACAGGCACGTGTTGTAACTCTACCACTGCCATCAAAGTTCGCCAAAGTAAGCTTATTGGTAGCCTATCTAAGATCATTCTGCTTGTGTCTAGGCCTGCTGTCATTCCTGCTTCTGGTGTGTTCTCTCTTCTGGCTCATGAATCTATCGAAGTTAAGGTGCTCCTTAACTCTCGGTGGCAATGCATCCCATTCATCATGCATAACCATGATGTTATCTGCAAAATTTATTTCACCACCCTGTTCAACTTCATCCTCTTACTCAGCGTCATTTCTGGTAAAAGTAGGACATGTAGCTCCTCTAAAGGTATCGCGGTTGAGTTAAGGACTCTCTGGAGGCTCTCTCAGAATACCGCTTCTTGATTCGATCAAGATTCCCCAGCTCTCTATTCATTGTCAAATTTTGACATTTGTGTTGAGTTGTTGTTGAATAGTCGCCACTGCTTCTTGGCTCCGCAACCATGCCTCTCGAAGCATCATCTCGCTTTCCGTCTCAATACTGGTGATGATTCCCGATTCTCAAGATCCCCTCGCTGGCCAGCCATGTTGGTCAAAGCCTAATTCTTCTTCCTGTTCGTCAAATGGAAATGCTGAAAAAGGTTCAAAGGTACTTCTCTGCAAACCAGGACCCCTGCGTGAGTAGTACCTGTCAAACCTATTCTGGTGAGGCTGCATAAAGATTGCTAACCCTGCAGGCTGGCAGGATCAGAGCTCTGATACCACTGTGATGAGCCTTGCTGGCTCTCAATTCAAACCCCAGTGTTTCTTAAGTCTTTTTAGTGTTATTTAGTTTTTTAGAGAAAGTTTGATAGACAGAAGAGAAGGGGCGCACAGCATAAATGCTTGTAAAATGTAAATTTGTACTATTTTCTTCAGAATGAAAGTGTAGAAGACATTATTTAACTGAAACAAATAGATTGCAAATGATAAACATACTAGAATGTTTCCAGTTTTTTTATTTAAAGCAGTAAGCTAGCTCGCCAGCCAAGAATGGAGAAAACAGGCATATGTGGACGCCTAGCCTCCAGAAGTAACTTCTCCCACTCAAAAACTAGATACAATGAGATGATAATAGTAGCCGCCCATAATGAAGCTCAAGCAAGTGCCAAAAAGGAAGCGCCCTAGCTTCTGGCTTCACACGCCATCCTCCAGAAGGCACAAAATTCAATGCAAATGTACGGCCAAGGAGAAAGTGATGTAGTAACACTGCTGGAACCACAAATGTGATGAAGGTGGCGCCTCTGGATGAAGTAACCCTCTTCTGTACTGCCAATAACTGAATACTGAATAATAAACCTCTGATTTAAGCCTGTAGAACCTCTGAATGAAGCTCTCAACTGCACTGATTCGATTGATCTTTCACAATCTCAAGAGTGCTCAACACTGAAGAGGTATCGTTCTTCAATGGTAGATTGTTCAAACCCTGATCACAGGAGAATGCACAGGAAGAAGCACAATGGCAAAGTCGAAATTATCAAAAGGTGAGTTTCTCATTGCCAAAAATTTCCTTATATGCAAAAGGCACGAATTCCAAGAAAGATACGCCATTTCTCATATTTTAATCTTTTAAATTATATTTAAGTCATTTCAATAGTATTTGACTTAAATAATTGGGCGCACTTTATCAATTTAAGTGATTAAAATATTAAATCACTTTTAGAGAATATTTAAGTGATTTAAAAATATAAAGTCAATTTGACTTTATAATTAAATATTAAATCAATTAATATTTAAATCACTTAAAAACCCATAACTCACTCAAAACACCATATAATCCTGTGTCGTCAGAAGCTGTCAACTCCTGCACTGCCAACGCCTGCTGTGAACCAATCATTGGGCTCTGAAAACCAAAACGATCAAACTCTCCAGAAAGTACCACCGACCCTCTAACCAATCCGGCTAGCCCACAAGGGTCCAATAAAGGGCTAACACACTGTTCCCGAGAACTGACTAGAACGGGGACATCACAATATATATATTTATATTTACATATATAAACATATATATATATATATATATGTCATTCTGTAACCATATATATATATATATATATTCATATATATATATAAGTTAGGCAATAATAATATAATATTATTAATATCCACAAATATCATTGGTTGTGAGTATATTTACATGTATATACGTCCGTATATATTCCCTTATGTGCATATGTATGTATATCATAATGGTGCATTTGTATGAGCATATCCATTTGCCATCATACATTTGTATCAATATGAGTATACCTATGGATATGTGCATATACTATATACATGTATATATGCTCACCTCCTAACCAATAATGTTACCATCTTAATGATCGTAATAACATAAATAGATACATAGATAAACATCACTCATACATGCATGCAGAAGTAGACAAGACTCCTAATGCCAACATACAAGCCTACGGACGACTTACCCATAACTCAAACAAACTGTCTTAGCTTATTCAGTCTAAGGGATGTGTGTGTATGCTCAAATGGTTCTCTTTACCGATTACCTGACCAAGCTCCTCTCCCGAGTGATATTTCTCCTCTGCTTTGAAGAATGGTTCGCTCACCTACATTCAATGACACACTAACGGGAGTCATATGTTCACAACATAATAGTATACATAAAAAATCTCAAAAGTTAGAATAAACATTACTCCATAACTTTGCATGCAACATTCATCAAGAATAATATCAATAGAACTACCATTTAAATGAGACAATCATTAAATGGAGACACGTTCATATTGGTAACAAGAAACAACATGTTTTATTCATCTCATTTATTCAATCATTACAATCAATTGCCCTATGCAATAGTATCTATACAATCAGGGTGTAACATGAGATGGGTATATACAGATGCAAATCAGCAATTGACGCTAAATCAATGAGCAATGAAATGACGAAGCTTAATCTCAAGTTTCGCATTGAAAAGCGTTCATATGACCCTTGGGGTCTTTTGGCAGCTCGCCTTGGTAGCAATTCTTCACATAAACCTTCCATGGAAGATTTTTGGTTTAGTTGTGAAGATGAGTTCGAAGTGCGTAGGCGTAATTATAGTAGATTTACTCTTCTTTAGATTGCTGATTTCTTATCAGAGGATATGGAAGGTTTATTAGATGATGATGGGGAAGTCATACTTCCCACATATTTTAGAGATCATATTGAACAACAGTCACTTTGACCCATTGATTGGTACACCAAAGAGAGCACCTCCATTGAGGAAAGGACAAGTTGGGTTGTAAAGAACAGCAAGCTATTCTTGGATAGCAAGAAGACCCAAAAGGTAGTCACTCCAATTACAGAGCCACCGCCGGTTACCACCACACTACCTTCCACTTCCAGATGGAAACCCAGAGTGAAAGCAATGCTTCATCTTCCAGAGGGTTCAAAGAATTGCAGGATGTCAGGACATTTGAAGGAAAAGATGAAGGTTGCTGATATAAATCAGCAAGAACAAATGGATGCAGCCGAGGATACAGTGGAATTAGTGCCAGAAGTTGAAGAGGAACTGTTGTGACCTTTTTCACACATCGCCCCATTGCAAATGGGGACCCCCTAATTTTGGCTTTGCTTTTTGTTTGTTTTGTCGTTGTCTCTCTTTTCTACTGTCTGCCTTTCAGGGACGTCCCCATCTTTGAGCTTAAACGTGAAATTTGGCCAAGTCTGAAATTAGGGTTTCCATCTTTCTTGGTCAGTACGAAGTCGAATGAAGTGAATAAATTGAAATATGAGATTAACGCTGTTGTCAGTGTGCTTCCAGCAAGCTACCATTGAGATTTCATCAGATTCTGAATACTTACTATTTTTAGTAAGTGTGCAATTACAGGAAGTCCTTCAGTATTTTTGAGATTCCGACAGTCACACTACATTCAGAGCACATCAAGCTGCTCGCATGCAAAATTTGGGCCGAAGTGGATAACTTTCTATTTTTAGCAGTCCAGCTTCCGGAGCAGATTTCAGGGCTTAGATGTAGAATTTTTCAACGCATGTCTGGAGATTCCTTCTGGGTTTTCAGAGACCTTCGCAGTGGTATAACATGCAAAATGAGACAACAACTTTCAGAGTTCGGCCTTTGGAGGCTATTTTTAGGGTTTGCATGTCAGGTTTCCTTTGCATGTCGGCATATTCTTTATGGGTTTTTCGAGAGCTTCGCAGTGATGTGACATGCAAACGGAGATAACCACCTATTTGGGAACTGCATTATTTTTGCAGTGTGTAACCCAGCAATGTGGTTTCCTTGTATGTCATATTGGTTCTTTTATGGTTTTTCGAGAGTTTCTGCAGTTGATGTGCGGACATGCAAACCGGGAGATAACCACCCATTTAACCATTTTAGCACCCTACAAATACCCTCCCCAAAGACTTCGTGAACAATGTAGCTGATCGCGAATGCATCGAACGAGAAACAACCTGGATAATTACTCGATGCGATGCGAATCGAATTAGGTTTCCAAATGGACCTTAAAATGGAGGGGTAAAAAGTCTAATTTTGCAAACTTAGGTAAGCAAAAATTAATCGCTGACGCGATCCCTCGCCATTTCCTCGGTAAAATTTGAAGACAAATGGTTAACTTACTATTTAGTAAGCCATTTTGAAACAAAGCAAAAATAGCGGGTAAATCAGTGCACGCTACCGATGTCACAGGCCTGGCCATGTGGTGTTTCATTCAAATTTCAAGTCAATCGGATCTATGGGAAATGCAAAGGCAAGCATTATTTATAGCAAAACCACCTTCTCGAAATAGCCAAAATAGCAAAGCCAACCGGAATGGCGTTGTCAATCAGTCGACAAGGTCGCGAAGGTCCAAAGGTTCGTACTTCAAACGCATCCAAGCTTCCAAATATAGAAATCGTAGGGCTTACTATAAATAGTGTGCATTGGATAACCGGCAGAAAGAAAGAAGAACACCTAAGTGGTTGAAAAAATATCCTTCACCAACTCGAAATGCTCTCAAGGATGAAGAAGTCGTAGTCGAAATTTTTAGTGATGACTCTTATTCAAGAAGCACTTCAAATGCTCTCATCCGGGGCTGATTGTGATACTTACAAGTAAAAAGTTCATCCTGCTCTTATGGCAAAATGCGCCCATGCAACAAAAGGTCAAAGAGGTCAAAGAGTTTTATCCTGCAGCTACCCCAAAATGCGCCCAGCTCAAGGTCTCAAGTTTAAAATTTTTCTAAGTGTGAAACTCATCCTCCTCACATGCTAAAATGCGCCCACTTCCCAAGAAGGTCAAAGCAGTCAACAATTTTCATCCTTCATGAGGTGCAAAATGCGCTCAAATCAAGGCATGTGAGGACAAAAAGCTAAGGCGTTGAAAAAGATTCCATCCTTCTCAAGAGCTGAAATGCGCCATGTTTACAAAAGAGGTCAACAAGTCAAGAGTTTCATCCTTCATCACATGCAATATGCGCCCAAGTGAGGCCATGTGAAGACAAAAAGGAGGAAGCCCAAAGGTCACATGTTGGGTGTTGTAAATGCTTCATCCTTCATGACACCAAATATGCGCCCATCTTCTAGCAAGCTGAAATGTGCCCAAGGAGAAATTCAAAAGGGTCAACAATTTTCATCCTCCACCATGCCCAAAATGCACCCAAGAGGAGTTAACAAGAAAGAAGTCAAAGGAGTCAAATATTTTCATCCTCCACACATAGCAAAATGCGCCCAAGTAAGGGCATGTAAAGACAAACACCCATGCAAAATTTGAATTCATGCAAGGAGAAGGAAGAAGACAAGGCGTTGAAAGCACATGGAGACACAAGTCAAAGGTAGAATTGAAAATGTTCCTCTTCAAGTCAAAATGCGCCCAAGTTAGGGAGGAATTACTAAAATATTCTAAGTAAGAATTTCATTCTTCCACACATCAAAAATGCGCCTAAGAAGGAGAAAGGTAAATGCTAGGCGTTGAAAATGCCAAGGTGTGAGAAAATATTGCGCCAAGGGTGGTGAAGTGAAAACAAAGTGGTAAGGCGTTGGAAGTGCCAAGTCTTAAGAATTTTTTTTCAAAGACAAGACGAATATCCTTCACCAAGTTAAATATGCGCCTAAAGTGTTGATGATAATTGCTAAGGCGTGGGAATTTAAATGTCTTTCAAATGTGAGATAAAATGCAAGATGGTAAGTGGAAGATAAAATATGCTAGGCGCCTTCATGAAAATTTTCTAAGTGAAGTTGATAATTTTTCTCACAGGCAAAGTTGATTGAGTTGAATATAAAATTTCCAAGGCGAAATTTTCAAAATGCAAGGTGATTTAAAATTTTTCTAAGGCAAAGTATTTTCTTCCTTAGAAAATACGCCTAAGTCCGGTGAAGGCGTGATGGTTTCCCGGCGCATGGATCAATTGCTGATAAATCTCGCCGCAGGATGAAGTCGATGATGCCAGCTGCAATGGCGGATGTAAAATATTTCAAGTCGTATAACAAGAAAATGTCTTCACGCATGTGAAGAACGGACAAATTTGATAAAAAATTGCTTTTCCGCGTAAAAATTCAGAATTAAATGAAACTCGCCTGCTAGAATCTACGAGTTCGGACGAATTTCAAAGAGATTTTCTTCTGGTATTGATGATTACTGGTGGAAGTGATTTTATGGTCTTCCCCGTCGGGGATTTCGGTGAAGATTCTAAATGGCACTAGGGTTGATGAATTTCCCAAGGAAAATTTGAGAAATCTCTTCAAGGCAGCAAGGAAATTTGTGAAGATAGGGATACCCGATGCATGGATTTTGAAAAAGAATTCATTTGTGATAATTTTATGGACTACCCCCAGCGAGCGCATTCTCAGCTCTGAGTTGGATGTTTTATTAGAGCGTAGCACAACCGTGCGTAATGCAAGATAGGTTGGAAAATTTGGCTAAGGCACGAAGAATTTGAACGCTAAATTGGCGGTAGCCATTGCACGGAACGCCGGGTGCCAGAGCTGAGTAGAATCTTCGGTGCCGGGTTTGCGGCGATAGGCGTTCAATGGCCTCTCCCCGCTTTGCTGGCGTGAGGAACGTCGGTAATCAAGCGGTGATGACTTAAGTGACTAAGAAAAATAACTTAAGATGACATTTCAAACCTTCAAAGGAAGCAAAGTTGCAAGAAAATGGGCTAAGTGTTGAGACTTAGTGACAGAGAAGAAATGTTTTCAAAACTCAAGATGGAAAAAAGAATGGAAGCTCGAGCAAAGTTGAAGAACAACGTCAAGAAGAAGATCAAGAACAATGTGAACGCATTTCAAAGTTGGAATCTTCTAGAAGGATGATGGACATTAATGGCTCATTTATTACCCCACTCCTCTTGGTGGCGGTTTTTAGGGTGAATCTTGTTTAGGGCTGAGGTGGCACAATCTGGGCCATCCAGCCGATTGTAATCTGAGTCGTCCATTGGACTTGGCCAGCTATATAAAGGGGGAGTCCCCCTCATTTGTATCTCATTAGTAGAATTAGAGAGTAGAAGTTAGACGATAGACATAAAGTAGAGGGAATAAATCCGGAGTAACTTAGTGTATAGATTGATAGTGTGTAAAGCTCTGGAAGTAGTGAGGGAAAGCCCCGGAAAACTTTGTAAGAAATTGTTGTGAACACTCTCAATAAAAGAGAGTTTTCATTGATGCTGAATTTCTCGCCTTTGTTGTGAGTAGCTGGCGTTGCCTCTTCTCTGTTGATGTGATTTTCGCGGACTCACCAACGCAGGTAATGTCGCCACCGGCTTCCCCTATTCTCTTGATCAAAGTATTCCGCATGCTAAGATTGCCAGAAAGTTCATGCGTTCAACTCCAAGGTTCTTTCAGTGCGAATAGGCTCAGTTTGGCTCGATGTGATTTGCTGGTATTTCAAGGGGACTTACGGAATTGTTCGACAGCGGAGAAAGGAATTCAAATGCTCGAAAGATGTATCTATGAAGTGCAGGTTTCCTATTCTAACCAAAAGTACTGAATTGAAATGATGCAGGTTTAAGAAGACTCTAATCTACTCTAAGGTGTGAGATATGGGCTCAACTTCAGCAAACTTCTAACCGAACTTCGCTTTGCCTCACATCGGACAGCTTCCACGGAGTCGGTGCAATCTTCAAGGGAGATGACTAAAGATGTTCAAACCACCACCTGACATGAAGATACCATCACAACGACGCATACCATCATTCAAACTGTGATTGAAGTTAGGCCCAAACGCTTCCAGTTGACCACACAAGGTGCATTCACCGTCAGCAAATACACTAGTGGTATGGATAGACGAAGTTGCTTAGATCAAACACCACATTTCACAGCTAACATCTACTTGCATGAAAATGAAATTTACGCTACTCTACGCTACTTGAAGTAGAAGGGATGAAGAAACCTCGCTAGCTATCCACAACAAAGATGAATTTCACCATCAATGAAAGATCTTTTATTATGAAAGTTTTACACGACAATTTCTTACAAAAGTTTTCAAAGGAAAACTTTCCTTCTCCTCCAACTACACTATCAATCTACTTCTAAGTTGCCTCTTTATTCTAACTCCTACTAATCTTCTTACCTGCCTATTGTCTTCATCTATACAAAATGAGGGGGGGACTCTCTTTATATAGCCGCAAGTCCTAACGCATTTGCTGATTACACCGACCGATGGCCTCGCATCGCGGCCACCTCAGCCCTAAACAAGATTTGTTCTAAAACCGCAACAATAGAGATGGGAAAATGCTTCATTTAGTCATTAATGGTCTCTAGAAGATTCCCTTTGTAGACGCTGCTCTGGCCACCTGCCTGATCTTCGCATCTCTTCCACTGAGTAGCCGATCACTTGGAGGGGGGTAAAAGAGTCTTTAAGATTGCCACCTCAGATAATAGAATTTGATAGAATCTGGAGCCCGACGGCTCTTGATCTTCTTCTTGATCCTTGCTCGAACTTCCATCCTTGAATTTGAAGGATTTTTCAGTTTTGGACTAGATCACTTCCGCTTGCCATCCGTCTGACTGTGTTGGGCGCACATTGGATTCTTGAGGAGAAACTCCAACACTTAGCCACTTCTTGCAACTTTTCTTCCTTCGTGACTTATCATCTCGAACATCGTGCTCTGGCCTCGACATTCCTCCTGCAACACAAGCGAGGAGAAGAGTATTAGAACACTTCATAACATAATCTTAACTTACTTACCAAGATCTTCACGTTCATCGCCTCCACTAGCAAACATTCGCCATCCTCATAATTCCTCATGCCTTAGCCAAATTTCATCATCCTTTGGACAATATCAACTTCAACTGCCTCCTGAAGAAATTCATTTCACCCGCTGGAGCTCTAACAACCGTGGTATTATCCATCTCCGGCCCAAGAAAACTATCTTCATGAAGGATCTAAGCAAATTCACCTAGGCAGTTTCTTTCAAATTCATCATCTGGAGAATTTCACCTTGAAAACCCATTTTCTTCACATTTGCCTTAGAAAATTTTTCAAATTTCCCTTAGGAAATTCATCAACCTGGCGCCCATCAAAAATATTCACCCTGAAGGCCTCGACAAAGTGTAGAAGATTTTAAAATCCCTTCCTCATCAACAATCTTTAATACCCAGAAGAAAATTTTCTTCAGAACGCTTCAAATCCATGGGTACCCAACGAACGGGTTCATTTAATTCTTTTAATTTTGAACCTTAGAAAAATAATTTCTCATCAAATTTATTTCGTTTCATCATCGGTGAACATTTATTTTCGCTCTGACTTGGAAATATTTTTGTTGACCCTACGCAGCTGGCATCCACCAACTTTTCACTGGCAGCTTTACTCATTCCTGAGAGAATTTCATTACTCCTCCAAGCTAGGCATATTTTTCCTAAGGTGATATTTAAATATCAATACTTAGGAAAAATAAATCTTACCACTTCATCATTCAAGCCTAGGCGCATTTGATAGGAGGCATCTTAAATTTCAAAAATTTCCAACGTCATGAAGTATTCCTCACATACCTCCTAGCGATTTTATTGAGCTTTCATTAAATCTCCAATGTCAATCTTTCTACGCTTTTAGCAACATTTTCAAACTTAGGCGTACTTAGCCCTTTATGTTTTTAATCCCTTGAGTTTTGCCTTAGAAAATAAATTCCCCTTTTAAATCATACGCCTTGGTCAAAATTTTAAAATCTAACCCTCTCTTTCAAAGATGGGCGCAAATGCACCCATCAGCACTTCATTTCAAATTGCTTAGGCGTTATCATATTATCTTCATTTCAAGGCGCATATTTAATATTGAGCCTTCAACTTTTGTCAAAGTCGAATTTTAAAGCTCATCATCATTAATTTTCCTGGGCGCATATCGTGTATGGAGGTTTCAGTTTTAAGACACTTAAACGTTTTTTTGAATTTCCTCCTGCCAAAGGCGCATATCACAAGCTCTCTTTCCAATTTCAATTCCCACGCCTTAATTAATTTCGACAGAAAGGCACATTTAGCATCTTAGAATATTTCCAGATTTCGTTTTTTTTTTTTTTTCTTCATGGGCGCATATCATACCAGCAACCTTCAATTTTGAAATTCACTCAGAGTGGGGCGCAAATGAGAGCTTGAGCTTTTGATTTCCATCTCTTAGAAGATTCCTCCAGTCTTCAGGCGTGTTTGCACCCCAGAGCTTTTAATTTCATCTTGTGTCTTGGGGCGCATTTGATATGTGATGCTTTCACTTCTAACTCTGGCGCATTTGAGTCCATTGACTTCCAGTTTGTGACGCATTTCCACTTTCATGACTTAGGCGTTTTTTTTTTATGTGTCCACCTGCTGGGGCGTATTTTGCATGCTTAACTTTCAGTTTTTGACAAAATCTCATCACTTTACTCCTCTTGTCTCCAGGGCGCATACAAGAGGTCAAGCATTCATCTTGGGGCGCATTTGATATGTAAAGCTTTCAGCTTTTGTTTTGGGCACAAATGAGAGGTGGAGGTTTCAGTTTTAAACTTGGGCGCATATAGCACCATCAACTTTCACTTTTGCTTTGGGCGCATATAGCACCATCAACTTTTAATTTATCAAGAGGGGCGCATTTGGATGTCTTAGCTTCCATTTTGTGCTTGGGCGCATTTAAGACCTCCAACTTTCATTTTCAACATTAGACGTTTTCCTGTTTCCTCCTTGAGCTAGGCGGATATGGGACCTTTGACTTTCATTTTGAAGCGCATTTGGGCTATCAAGCTTCCAGTTTGGCACATGGGCGCATATGGATGGTCCAACTTTCATTTCAACATTAGACGTTTTCCTGTTTCCTCCTTGAGCTAGGCGCATATGGGACCTTTGACTTTCATTTTGAAGCGCATTTGGGCTATCAAGCTTCCAGTTTGGCACATGGGCGCATATGGATGGTCCAACTTTCATTTCAAACGCCTTAGTGAAATTTTAAGTCCCTCCTCTCTCTGGGCGCAAACAAGACCATCAACTTTCAACTTTAATGCCAGGCGCATCTTGCCTACCAAGCGCCAAAGGCGCAAACCATACTTCAAGCTTTCATTTTTAACACTTAAACTTTTACCGTCTTTCTTCTTTAGGCGCATACAAGAGGATGAGCTTCCAATTAGGGGCGCATATGCCACATGATACTTCTAGTTTTGACATGGGCGCAGTTGAACCCATAAGCTTCCAGGCGCATTTAGACTATGGAGGTTTCAATTTTGGACTGGGCGCATATTAGAGGGTCAACATCTAATTTTGACAAAAGGGGCACATTTAATGTGTGCAACTTCCATTTTGTGTCATGGGCGCATATGACCATGGCTACGTTCAATTTTGAAATGCCTTAGAAAAATTTTCATGTTATAACATCTTCATGACCTTGGGCGCATTTGGCAGGGTCTCCGTCAAGTTTCCGGACTTAGAAAATTTTTCACCTCTGTTCAGCCTTCAAAGTGAGCTTTAATGCCGGATTTGAAATTTTATCCAATTTAGCAAATTTTACGCTTGTTGCCAGATTTGAGTTGATTTTCCGTGGTCAACCCTAACTCGCCTTGACTTTCTATTTTTAGAAAGTTCCTGAAATTTCGCGCCGTTGACTGGATTCTGCCTCCTGATGCCTGATTTTCACTTTGCTTTGAATTTCGACTAACCTTTTCGGTTACTGATGTCTGTTAGGGCCTTGGCTTTTTAGCACCATAAAATAGTAACTTCTCGAAGTCTTCACTCTTTATGTATTGAATGCCTCAAACATGCAGGATCGCCGAGGCCGGGATCTCAGGTGATTGTTCTGTTCCGGGCCTCCTTTGATTTTAGGAAACCCTAATTAACCTGCTAAAAATAGCACTTATCAGATTCTTGATTCTTTGTAACTCTGTTTGCTTTGGAATTTGCGCCAAAGGCTCCTCATCACGTGCTTGACCTGTATTTGATGAGATTTGGTGCTGACCTGCCAATCATAGCTGCTGCTGAGGTGACTTACTATTTATAGTAAGTGTCTGTTTCTGAGATCGCTTTAGCTCCGTTTGCTTTGAAATTTGGACAGTGTGCCCTTCGGTAGTGAACTTGCCTATGTACGCTGACGCCGAGATCAGCTTTCTATTTATAGCCCCCGCCCAAAATGCCTTACTAAAAATAGCAGGTTCTCTGATTGCCTTCAAATTTTGCCAGCAGACTTTCGAAAGGATGCCACCCGGTGGATGGGTACCCCGCTTTGAACATTTTGACCTCCGGGACTCCTCGCTTTTAGTCAAGCCCTAAAACCTAATTTGTGCATGCTGCTTAGATGAGCCCCATGACGCCGCTACGATGATCACCAGTTCCAAGCGCCAGCTGCTCTCAAGTGATACCCTCGCTAAAAAATAGAAAGCGCCCGAAGTGACCAACCGTCGGGTCTGGATGATCTGTACGTAATACCGCCTCAAAAATCTCGAAACCCGTAAAACCCAAAAATCTTCAACATGCAACGCGACCGGGCTAAAAATAGTAAAAGCCCGGTGCGGTCAGCTCCATTTGCATGTTGGCCATCAGCCGCTAAGCTCTTGGAAAAAACCCGAAAAGAAAATGTCACATGCCGAAAAATACCTCGCATGCAAACCCCTAATATTGGCCTCCTCGAAGGCGGTAACTCCATAAAATAGTAAGTTGTCCGTTTCAGTTCAAATTTAACCTGTGAATAGCCCGATGTGCTCTGGACGCAATGTGATTGTCGGAATCTCAAAAATGCTGAAGGATTGCCTATAATTGCACACTTACTAAAACTAGTAAGTTGCCAGAATTCGATGAAATTTCTGTGGAAACCGGCCGGTGCTACGCTACTAACAACAAGTAGCAAGCCTCTAATTTGCCATTTATTCGCACCCTCATTTGACTCCAAATTGGTCGGAAAATTCAAACCTAATTTTTAGACTTGGCCAAAATTCACATTTTAAGCTCAAAGACGGGCTCAATCCCGAAAAGACAGACAGTAGAAAAGAGAGACAACGACAAAACAAACGAAAAGCAAAGCCAAAATTAGGGGGTCCCCATTTGCAATGGGGCGATGTGTGAAAAACGTCACAACACTTCGTCCTTCCGATTCAAATGGTAGCATAAAATAGTTCAAAATAGTATAATTTTCATTCCATGCAAATAGATGTTAATCGTGGAATGTGGTGTTTGATCTAAGCAAGCTTCGCTTATCCATACCACTAGCGGACTCACTGATGGTGTGTTCGCCTTGTGTGGTCAACTGGAAATGTTGTGGGCCTAACTTCAATCACAGTTTGAATGATGGTATGCATCATTGTGATGGTATCTTCATGTCAAGTGGTGGTTTGAACATCTTTAGTCATCTCCCTCGAAGATTGTACGGACTCCGTGGAAGCTGTCCGAAGCGAGGCAAAGCGAAGTCCGGTTGAAGTTTGCTGAAGTTGAGCTCCATATCCCACACTTAGAATAGACTCTCTAAACCTTACGCCATTTCAATTCAGTACTTTCTGATTAGAATAGGAAACTCGTGCTTCATTGATAAATCTGTCGAATTGTGGAAACCCCTTCCTCTGCTGTTGAACAATTCCGTAAGTCCCCTTGAAATACTAGCAAATCACATTGAGCCAACTGAGTCTATTCGCATTGAAAGAACCTTGGAGTTGAACGCACGAACTCTCTCGCAATCTTAGCGTGCTGGATACTTTGATCAAGAGAGAATAGGGTAGCCGTTGGCGACTTTATTCTGCGTTGGTGCGGTCACGAAAAACACATCAACAGGAACCTCCTATTCTTCCATCACCACCGCATTCTTCTCCAATTCACATTGACTTGGAGCCTGATTCACCAATTCGTGACACCTCAACACCAACTCATTCATCAGGAGTTGATGAGACTAGAGCTAATCCTCCCAGTGAAGTTAGTCGAGACTCTTCGTCTTGGCTCGAGAACCTCCTGTGTAGGAAGAGGAGAAAGCCGTCTTGCCAATTGAACTTTGCAAAGTTCGATAATGTCTACCAAGACACATCAGACAAGAAACTCAAGAAGCAAGTTTATGTGGAAAAGAATGCTGACAACGAGGTAGTCATTGAAATTGCTACACCACCAGTTGACAAGAACGCCAATGAGGTTTGAGGCTGACGACTTCACATTGGTCAAAGCAACCTTGGTAGAAGTACGAGATAAGCTGATGTAAATCTCTTTAAGGTTGCAGCAGTTAGCTTGAAGGAAAGAGTGATCAAAGATGGTGAAGACAAGGCAGCCCTCAAGGCTGAAAATCAGCAGTTGTGGTAGTACATCTCCAACTTGCTTCACGGTACTTCACATGTCACCGCATTGCTCCCACAAATGCTGGAATTACTTGCAGAACAAAATCAACTGAGTCAATTGGTTATTTATGGGAAACACCTGAGAGACTGGGTAGAAGATTTTATCACCAGGGGTCGATTCATACTTGCAGAGATGTACCAATTGAGGTACAACACCCATGATCTTTGCTCAAAAATTCAAGAGTCAGAGCAAAGCATGGAAAAAAGGAAACACAGGGATGAGATCATCATTTCTCACTTGAGGATGGCGTATGATTCAGTCACTGCAAAAGAAGACAAGCAAAAGCTTTTTACTTGGAGAGAACACCAAATCTTCAAAGTAAAAACACGCGAAGTAATCTCTATAGAAATGATTGAATGCAGACAAAAGGTGGCAAGTGCTCTCAAGTTTGTAAGAATGTTCGTGTCACAAGTCCCTTGCCAGTATCAACGTGAGGATGGTGAATACATTGAGCTCAACGAAGTACAGATGAAATTTCAGGACCTCATCCGTAGTAGTTTCAATGGTGACCTTGTTGACTGTAAGTTGAGTCAAGTTGCAGCCATGTCAACGAGATTTGACGAAGCAGTTGAAAGGAAAAGGGATTTTCAAAATTAGATTGTAGATGGCGAGGAGATGTTGCATAGGCATCACATTGTTCAAAAG